>PVKU01005660.1:0-118803 GCA_004027475.1 Anoura caudifer | reverse complement strand
GGGGTGTAGAGACAAAGGGAGGATGCGATGATCCTGGAGCCCAGAGACCAAGGTTAACAGGTGGAACATGCAACCAGGTAGAGCTCTAGGTGGGAGCTGGAGCCATGGAGACCTACCTCCACATGCGCTGGGACGGTTAGAGACCCGCCTGAGGTGGACGAGGAGAACATTCCCAACTTTCTCTTCTTGTCACCATGTGATCTCCTTCCGGTGCCTGAAGTACCAAACAGCGCAACAAGGAACTGAAATAAAATAGAATGAAGACCAAAACAAGTGTTTCTCAAAATGTGATCTACAAGGTAACCATTAGAGAAGCAACAATTGTGGAAAATGCAGATTCCTGGGACAGAAATCAGACTTAATTATTCAAAGTCGCTGGGGATTAGTTAAATATGATTGAAACACCTTCATATTTAATGAACTGAAAAGTTATTTTTTTCTCCAAAATGGGAAAACCCTGGAACTGCAGATGACCAGAGACTGCTCAGGAATCAGTAGACCTTGGCTCCAAGTCTGTCTTACTCACTGTGGGATCCTCAAAAGTTCAGTTAAACTCCTCAGGTCTCACTTTTTATATTTAAAAATAAGAACGGTGCTATCTGTTATATATACAGAACAGGCCCGGTGTGCAAGTTAAATGAGATAAAGTAACATGTTACAAATGAGACTATAGAACATCCTTTCAGAAGTAAAATCATCTAAAGTAACCGAATTACATTCAGTTCTACTCTGATGAGCTCTTTATACTGTTGCTGGGGCATTATTACATGGTCAGCTTTATAGGCTAGTCATATTTTGATAACTATATAATTTTTCTAGGAGTTTGCAAAATTTACATTTTATATAATATATCAAAGTGTGCATTTCAGTTGTGGAGAAAATGGTATTAAATTACTCCTTTTCAGTTGAAACTCTTTGATGTGTTTTTAATATCTATTATTCACATATATATACTATGTTAAATCAAACCCTCCATATATCTCCTTTTCCTCCCAGTTACAGTTTATGATAATTCATGGAATCACACAAAAATCTCTCAGTTAAAATGAACATTTAATTACACATCTTAGCTATTCTGAAATGAGAAAACAGGAAAGCTAACTATTTCTATTTATTATTAAGTTGAGAAATTATAAATGTCCTGATTGCAGAATGATATTATGATCTTTACTTCTGATATTTCATCTTTACCTGCTGAGCACAATGACAACCTCAGTTTCTCAGTATCACAAATATGGTGAATGGAGAGAAAGGGAAGCAGTATTTATTAATGGCATATGAATGGCAGAAGTAATACGTATACTATATTTTTAACCACTAAAACATGCTTTAGGAAAATATGTATATAAGGTTGAGCACGGATAGTTGAAATATTATATTTCACACCCATGTTTAGTAGTGGCCCAGCCAAGGTTGAAACTCCTATAGTTCAATTTTTTAAAAGTCCATTAAGTTTTCTTTTATCAAATAGAAAGACATTACAGCTTTTAACTCTCTTTATTTATTTGGATAGTTACAACTTGAAAAGTGGAAAAAAGTTTAACTGTACAGCTTGATAAATATTGATGAAGTGAACACACCCAAGTAATCAGCAGCTAGATCCAGAAAGAGAACACAACTATCACTCCCAAAACTTTCCCCTTATGATCTTCTAGACACTTGCAATGATAAAAAGATCTATCCTTACTTCTAACCTGACATTCACTTGCATATTTTCGAAATGTAAACAGTATTATGTTTTATGTGGTCTTTTGTATTTTCTTTCTGTCTGCATCATCTCTGTAAGTTTCATCCTCTGTTTTGAAGTGGTAGCACTCATTAGTTCATACCTATTGTTGCATAGCATTTTCTCCCATGAATATACACAATTTATGTATCACTGTACAGACACAATATTTTTCTGTTGACTATTGAAATATTACAAATTTTTGTTGAGTGCACACCTAGGGGAAGAATTTCTGGGCTATAAGAATTAGTTTTTATTTGAATTAAAAATTAAATTATATACATGCATATATAAATCATATATATGTATATTCACATCACAAGTGAATATATATGCTCTATCATCTATCTATCTATAATCTGCTTAATGTAGTGTAAAACACATTGAGCACAAGAATATATGAAATATCACTTCACATTTTGGATGATATAATCAAAATTGGAAAACAGCAAGTGTTGGTAAAGATGTTGGGAAATTGGAAGTGTTGTACATTGCTAATGCTTTATAATTTATCTATACTTTATATTATATTATTTACTTAACCTCTTAACTTAATCCTCGACCTCCAGGTTTATAACCTTTACTCATTGTACAGAGATACAAGTTACTTACTTCCCACTTAAATGTTTTCTCTTAAGCTTTGCAGATGTGATTATCTCATTCTAGAACACACTGCATTATGTATCCATCCTTTAAAAATAAGCTTAGTATTTTCCCCTTTGAGCCATATCATTGCTTAACCAATGAACACACCTGTACTTGTAAAAAATTGCTCCAGTCCTTTAGATGTTTGTTTTCTAATAAGCTGTACAAACTTTGAGAAGACAGCATGTTTCATTCATCATGGTAACCTCAACACAAATAAATGTCTGTTGAATAAATGTAGAAATAAAATGATGGATAAAAGAGGGAGAGTTCATTTCCAGTTGAAGGAATGCCTTTGTAAATGAAAGACAACTTTCCTTCCAAAATCATGTAGTGGCCAGAACACATTGCTAAAGAGCTGTTTCCAAGGAGAGATCCTTTAACGTTTCCGTTGACCACATCAGTAGCAGAATCTCTCTGCATAAAGATAGCACATATGTTACAGCTATTAGATAGTGTTGCTCTTTTAAGGAGGTTAAACATGTTCCACATAATATCATTTACAAATGGGATCGTTCATCATGTCTTCTCACAACACACTGTGAACCACACATTCATTCTTTAATATGTTGAATCCTTGCAGAGTTATGAACTTCAAATTGAGTTAGAAACAGGGCAGGTTTCACACATTTCCCTAACAAATCAGATGAATCATTATTATAATGACATATTCAACAACTATAAAGGCAGTGAATTAGTGAAGCTAAAAGCCTAAAAGAAAGTTCTGACACCAAGTCTACAGCAATCTATTGATAAATCATGAACTGGTCTGAGTGTTTAAATTTCAGAAAGGAAGCCTGACCACATTTCTAACAGCATCCTTTCTCAGAGAAAAAAAGTAATGCAATTTGAAAGTCCCAACAGGAGGGCAGAAGTAGCCTCAAAAACAGGTAAATTGTAATTTTGCTAATGCAATTTTTTTCCCAAGAACAAAACTGTTTATTATAAAGCACAAGTAAATTCAGCTAAAAAGTCTCAAGCCACAAAATTTTGCCATTTTTAAAATCTGTCTTTAAAAAAAATCAACACACTCCTAACAGAGTAAAAGGAAATTCTACGGAAAAGAAGCTAGTTATTGGATAGTACAGGAGAAAAATTCTTAAAGTTTTTAAAAGGGGACAGATAATGAGTTTTGTAAAAGCTATTTGTAATATGAAAGTTCAGCACGTAGTAGGGGAGAGAGAGACAGAGAGAGAGAGAATAAAAAGATGCTATGGAATCAGTGGTAGGCAGTCCACAGCACGCATGCTAAAGTGGCACATAGGCTCATTATGAAGAGAGAAGTAGCAGCCTGTTCCCCCCCCCCCCCCCCCGCCCTTTCCACCCATGCTTATTTCCACATGTTTTCTTAGGTGTCTTTGACACCATTATGCAACAGAATATAGCACATAACTGCCCTAAAACCTCAACTCTGGTAGAACACCACAATCTGAGTGAATCAGTGGCCTCTGAAAAAATGCTTGATATCTTACTTTATGTTTTAATCAAAGTACAACATGTAGACACTATAAAGTTATATTTTGGAATAAGGCTTAGCATTCGGAGTAGCAGTTTCTTCCATAAGTCTACTATAAGTTCAAGTTTAGTTCACACCAAAAGTGGCACACACACAGTCACATGGCATTCTTGTATATGCGTGCCCTTTTTCCACCCTCGAGTGTGCGTCCAGTGCTTAGTTAAGTGAATATTCCCTTTCTAGTACCATGAGTATGAGCTGTTCTTCTCTGCTGGATCAGGTATGAGCTACATTTACATTTTTTCTTGAGATTTTTTCACATCTATTTAATAATTGCTACTTAAATTTATTTAGGAAATATATATGTTTATTATTGCTCCATGCACAAATCCACTGATAGAAGTTTAACTCTTCCATCCTAAGTATGAACACATAAGAGTTAATCCCTCCATTTTGTTATCATTCCTTGGCGATGGGACTCCAGCTCTCTGGCACCGTTTTCTGGAGACCGGTTGCTCTCCAGACCTGCTGCAGAGCAGAGCTGCGGTGGGGTGACTTCCGCTCGCTTCACTTCTACCTTTAGTTCCCTGATTTGTAGATGGCACACAGTCTTCGTTCTTGGTTTATTTCCTTTACGAACACACCTGAGCTTCCTACTTTTCTAAGAAAAGTTTCAAGGAAGTTTTTTTTTCCTCTTTTGTTTTTAGTATGTGTATGCCTGCCTACTTATGCCTTCCCCCTCAGATTTGAGAGTGCTAAATTTTCTCGCAGAGTGTACTGTGTTGTGAGGTAGTGACAGTAGAAAGCCTGAGGTTTTTCAGATTTCTAACCCACTTTTGTAACTTGTTTACATTTTGTAGTTTCGTAGGATGCATTGTTTTAAGTTTTTAGTTTTGTTTTTGTTTTTCTATTTCTATGATCTGATTGAACTTTCTGAGGATAAAAACAAAATATGCTCTCTGGCAGTGGTTAAGCCAATGTTGAATTTTTCATTGACTTCCAGTCGCTGAAGAAGCACAAGATAGTTGAGAACATAGCAAAAGCAGTTATAATAGACTTGTAAGTCTTTATTTTATGTCTATAAATAAACTCACCCCTCTTGAATCCAGCTTTTAATAAGCATTCTTGTTGTTTTTAGAAAACTTTAAATATCACAGACTCTCCAATTGTAAATGATAAGTGGTACATTTGCCTGTTCTATGAGTCGTCTCTGAGGCTGAACCCCAAATTGCTGCTGCAAAAAAGACTGTAGGTGATACCCTCTGGAGTTGTGTATGTGATCCTACCAATGCCAAAATATTTGTGATTGTACGATTTCCTTATTGTTGTTAACAGGACATAGCTCCAGGCCTTTCCCTTGAAAATTTATATTCATTTGGGATGATACATTTCTAAATTTTTTTTAAACAAGTGCAGGTAAGTGGTAGTTCATATGTTTAAGGAAATCAGGGAAACCCCTTATTAATACAAGCAGGCCTAAAGATTGGACTGTTCAGAGCAAGCTATAACATAAAGGATTGAGAGTGGTGGTCAATGTCAAAGCCAAGACAGCCTCCCAGACAGCCTGCCCCAAAGATAACACGCACATTCTTAAAACTGAGCTTCAAGTCAGTAAGAGCCTATTTTAATGTTAAAGTAACCAGCAGCAGCCAAACATTGAGTTTTTCCTTTACTCCAGTTTGCCCTTAAATATGTTCTGTTAGACCCTAAGTTATTTCTTTCCTCATGATTGATACAAACATCCTTCTGCAGGTCCCTAATGTATGTATTACAGGAGGTCCCTAACTGTCCCCTAACATCAACCTCCATGAAGGAGCTTGCTCCTCCCTGGATATCCATATAAGCTTTTTTTTTTCTTTTTTAAGATTTTATTGATTTATTTTTATAGATAGGGGAAGGGAAGAAGAAAGAGACGAAGTATAACATCAATGTACGGTTGCCTGTTGTGCACCTCCTACTGGGGACTTGGCCCATTACCCAGGCATGTGCTCTGACTGGGGATCAAATTGGTGACCTTTTTGCTTGCAGGCCCACGCTCAATCCACGGAGCTACACCAGCCAGGGCCATATCTGCTTTTCACTGTAGAATGCACGTTGCCCCTTTGGATGTCTGTCTCCATGTAAGGTTATCACTCTCCTGCACTTTATATTCTTTCACTGTTTGCCAAGAGAATAGGTAGATGATAATGGGTGACTAAATGAATGCATAAAGCTATTATCACTTGTAAAAGTCTGTTTAACTAAGTTTATAAAATTTGCTAGATTTTTTTTGTAATTATTTTTATTTTTAATTGCAGTTGATGTACAATATCATAGATACAGAGAACATTTTGACAATTGCCAGATGGAAGGGGATTAGGGGATGGGTAAAGAGAGGTGAAGGGATTAAGAGGTATGAATTGGCAATTATAGAACAGTCGTGGGGATGTAAAGTGCAGCATAGAGAATACAGTCAATAATATTATAATAGCTATGTATTATGTTATACGAGTGCTAGATTTATTGAACTGATTACTTCATAGGTTACATAAATAAATTTCTAAAATATGCTAGTTTTTGAGCAAGACCAAAAGAATGGACCTCAGGACAAGAAAAAATTGATAAGAGGGAATCAAGATAGTCATAATAGTTTTTCAATGTTATTATATTTTGAAAGTACTGTAGTCTCTCAAATACAATTTGTATAAAACCCTCTATGTAAAAATAGATAAAAGTTCTCATTTTAATAGATAAAAATGAGAAGAGACTCTCCAATTATTTGGCCCTTTTGCCTTTACCCTAGAACCAGGAGTATCTCTAAGTAGGCATAAGTTCAGACGATTCAGTCTGTGAACCACTGCACTAACCTGCACTCATTATCACAGCCTCATGGGCATCCATCCAGAGGTGCTGAACAGCTGTAATGACCCCCCCTACTCTTCCCATAGCACTTAAATTGACATTGCTAAAGATGCTCCACCCACTGCAAGTTCCTTTATGCCCCACATTTAGCAACCTGCCCTCAACATTAACGGAAACAAAAGGGCCTGAGGCTGAGTATTTGAGATTCAGCAGTGGGCCAGTCTGTTAGCTGGTTTTAGCATGATTCTGTAGCCTGGTTTTGATTATTGGGTTCTTGTTTTATTTCTCGTCCACACAACATCATGCTGTTTTACTTTCCTAGGAATGGGTACTCTCTTACTGTTTACTCATAATGCAATACTGCAATTTTTCTGACACAGTACTTCTGCTTAGAGCTCTACAGTACATCTTTGGAGTTTGGACTGCATCGCTAGTCTCAGGGTGGGCCCCAGTGGCTGCACAAATAACCTGTTTGCCTGATGTGCCCACTTCTCTGTGTGGAAAGCTCAGCTCCTGGGACTCCTAGCTACTGCCTAGGTACCAGCCTCTGACACCTCTGGTTTGGTCCATTTTATAAAACTGAAATTCACACTGGTAGGTTCAGGGTCGGGTTACCAAGGAAAAGGAAAGTCACATATAAGATAAACTGCTATTGCCGATGCTAGTTTGGTTAGTGTCAGCTGTGCTTACCTGAGTTCACTAGACTAGGAGCCAGGAACTGTAGGTTCCTTCCAACTCTTTTATTAGATAAGATGTGATGTTGAAAGAAAATTACTTTCCTGAAAATTGAGGTCTGAATCTGTAAAATGGCTCTGCTGGAGTAAGAGAACTTTAATATTCTAACAATATATCTATCATATCTGGTACTTCATGGTTTCACAATTGTGTTACCGAGCAACAGAAAAATTCTCGAGACTGGGAAAAAAAACTTCCAAAGTCTCACTCTCTCACACTTAAGGGGGTCGGTCTGGCACGGACAATTCAAATCCTGGACGAGCCCCCCAAAACTGTTACAGAGCAACAGAAATGTCCGTTATTGCCGGCCACCTTAAGGAAAGATGTCTCTCAAAGCCAGAGATTTGTGAAAAGGAAAGGAAATGTTTATTTAATGCTATACAGAGTTAAAGTAGCAACTTAACATCTTCATTAAAATATCAAAGTCCTTTAGGATATCCACAGACGCCCACAGTGCTTCCTATCTCCCTCTACCCTAATTCAGGGTACCGTAATTGCAAGGAAGAGAAGCAAACATCTGGGATCCAGGCTCTTGACACCGTCAGCTGTGTCGTCGTCCAGGCAGGATCTCTGGTTAATCTGAAGCCATGTGGCACCTTCTCATGGCCTACTGGCAAGAGTTCTTTCACCCTTCTTCCAGGCAAAGTCTCTCTTGTTCCCAGGCCACGCAGCCAAAGGGAGCACCCCAAAGCCGTGTGGTCCTTCTTCTACCAAAGCTGTGGGGAAGGGGTCCCCACTGTGGCAAAGCCTCGTGGCTCTCCCTCTTCACCAAAGCTGCAGGGATCTGCACTCTGGTGAAACCACGTGCAATCTCTCCACCTGGCAAAGCTACGAGAGGGTCTCCACTCGGGCAAAGCCGAGTGGCAATTCTCTGCTAAAGCCACATGGTGATTTTCCCTCACAGAGCTGTGGGTCCTGCACTCTGGTGAAACCGCATGGATCTCTCTAAAGGCTGCCGGGTCTCCGTTTAAATACCGGTGCCAAACCTCCTCTGCAGCCCTATTTCCAACTCCTCCTAAAATTGGTTACACCTGCCAGCATTCCCGTATATTTCCAAGGTTATTAGGATGCCATCATGAGTTTCGGCAGGCGTGTCCTCATTTTCTGGAGCCAATCTTCTCCAAGCTCCCACGCAGGCGCTTTAACTTGGGGTTCCTCCCCCAGTCACGTCCTGGGGGAAGTCCTTTCCATCCCCCTGGCTCAGAGCATGGCCACAGCTGTTTAACATATCTATGAGACCAGTTAAAGGTCATAGATATGTTAAATGACCATTCTGGAGGTTATCTGCAAAAACCTTGCTATGCAAAACAACTCAATGGCCCAGCTCCATTTGTCCCTTCCCCCAACTCACACCTGAGGGGGAAAGGGGTGAGGACATCTTATATGTCTTTCTAATATTTCCTGGACACCCTGAGTTCTGGGCCCCATTCCAACTCCCTTTTGGGACCCCCCCTCTTGGCTACACCCTGTTAGAATTGTACCACAGAAAATTAGGACATTATTTCTTCCCCTTTCTTTCATTTGCACTACAAACGCTTTTTTAAATGTTTCTACTTGCATTTTAAGACTGCATTGCTCTACTCTCTCACATTTGTGAGACTGATTTTCTAGTGACACAGAGGAACATGTCCTGTACAACTTCATCTTCCACTTCAGAGCTCCATGTTTATACGCTGAGCAGTTAGTCTCTAGGGTCTTCATCTATCAAGCTCTCCTCATCTCATCAAAAGTTCTTAATTCTCCAGTAGACCAGAAAGGCCAGCACAGACACCGTCCTCCTGGAGTTCATTGGTAAGAGGAGTTCATTGATAAGAGGAGTTCACTTACTAAGAATAAACAGCACTTAGGATCACAATATACACCATAGATTCTCCCCAAATCGTATTACCATATTAAATCTGCAAAGGAATTTATAAGATAGTTTATTTTCCCCATTTTTAAATGAGGCATCGAAGACACAGAGAGTTTAATTGCATAGGTGAAGCGCACAGAACTAGTAAGAGGCAGAGCTGGGATTCGAAGCCCAGCAGCTCTCCTCTTCACCTGCCCGTATAAGCCCTGCGCTGTGCCCGCGCGCTGACTGAGCGGCAGAGGGAGCCTCCTTGTAAACAACCCTCATGGGCGCATCGCGCTTTTCACCCACTCCCTACTGCTTCTCTCACTGCCCCTCCTACGCTGTCTGAAGCCTTTTCTCACCATCAGTAAAATCTCTACGCGGTCAGATTATTTGTTTGATTTTTGCAAAAATCCATTTTCTCAAAAAGAAGTTTAGTGAAGCAAATCTTAAATTCTAAATGTCACACCTGCCAATTAGCAGTCTGACCTTTACCAAGTCACTCACCAGCTCTGGGTCTCAGTTTTGCTTCTCTATAAGCTCGAAGGTTTGATGCAGCCCAGTGATCTTTATGATGATGTGAACAAAATAATTTGATTTTTAGCATTTAATGGAAGGAATTTGCATGCGAGCGGCTTATAAAATTCTTTGTTAGAATTTCATCCTTTTCAAATAAATAACTACATTTAAGCATACAGCGATGAGCTTTAAAATGAGATTAATCTTAAAAATGTTAAACATTGATAATAGTTGGGCATACCTGCAGAAATGATTTAATACCTTTTCTTAATTGGTGGAAGAATCATGCATGTGTTGATGGAGTTAATTAATAAAATAAGCATTGTCAAGTTTAATAAAACCTCTCATCCTCAGAATGTCATTAATATGCTCTTCTAACCGAGGTTAGCCCAAGGACTCTTGGCAACTGCACCCGAAGCAGGCCAGGTTTTGTCAGAGGTTCTTCCTGCTGCTGCTGACTTGGCTTTCCCACCCGTAGCTCCAAAACAGCCTTCAAAAACAAACGAACGAATAAACAAACAGGTTGTGGGCATTTGGAGAAACAGAGTGCCCGATGCCCCCTAGATCGCATGGTCTACAAGCTGTGCTTTTTCCCATTGATCCAAGCAGAGTGTCTCCACCAGCCCACGCTCCCCTCCCACCTGCAAGCACCTCCATCTCAGCAGCTATTCTGCTACCTCATGCTTAGTTGTTAAACCCTCTCTAGACAATACGCACTTGCTGTTGGGGGCTGTGTCTTGTTTTTCTTTTTTCTTCATCACTTTTCAAGCTTTCTTTCACGCCTGGTATATATTAATCATAAAAAATGTGGCTTGAACTTCATAACAAAGGAGGTAATAGGGGGTATAAAGTGATAACTGCAAATACCCCCATTCTATGACATGAATCATAAACTTTCAAAACTGTAAAAGTTCCAAAGGAACTATGTTTTCTGAAACATCTGCTGGCCTATTACCAGGGTAGCTTCTCACCTTAGCATCCCATTTTCCAAATATTCTTCTTCTTCAATAACTGTTCCTCTTAAGAATGTCTTCCCTCAAAAAGGTTTCTGATGTCATAAAGTCTAGTTGTTTAATGCAGTATATGGGTCCTGCAGCTGGCTAACATGACCTTAGGCAGATCCTTTCACTGGCCCATACACAGTTACCTAAACTTGATTTTCACTTTGTCTTGCAAACTTTTGTTATATACCTTATTTCCTCTGTTTCCACTGCCACCATCTTAACAGAATCTAAATCACTCCAAACCTGGGCTCTTAAATCTTTCAGTAGATAACTGACTTCATACCATAACTGTTAGAATTTGCTTTGTCTTATGTGATACTAAGGTATATAATTTATATTTTGACTGTAAGATATTTTCAAAAATGTAAAAACAATTTGAACATGGATAATAATTTGATTTTCCTGTATTATATCAACAAAGTTGAACAGCTCATAGTAAAAAGGACACTGCAAGGAAATATAAAATAAAAACCTTAAGAGGCAAAAAAAAAAAAAAAAAAAGCAGACATCTAGAGATATTCAGATTTCTCCAGTCCCGTTATCTCCAGAAAAAGCCATCTTAAATAATTGTATAGGCTGAATATTTTTGTCCTACACAAATACATATGTTGAAACCTCCCCTAATATGACCATATTTAGCGGTAAGGCCTTTGGGAAGTGATTAGTCATGAGATTCAAATCCTCATGAATGGAATTAATGGCCTTATAAAAGAGACCCCAGAGAGCTTACTTGTCCTTACCACCATATACGGTTGCTATAAAAGACAGTAGTTTTTGAACCAGGAAGCTGCCTCTACTAGACATTGAATCTGCTGGTGTCTTGATCTTGGACTCCCTAGCCTCTAGAAAACAAAAGCAAATGTTTCTTGTTTATAATAGCCACATAGGCTATGGAGTTTTTGTTATGGCAGCAGACTAAGGCAGGAAACTGGTACTAAGAAGTACAGGTAGGTAACAGATACCTAAAATGTGGAAGTCACTTTGGATCTTGGAAATAGGCAGAGTGTGAAAGAGTTTGGAAGTGTGTGTTAGAAAAAGTCTACATTGCTGTAAATGGACCATTGAGGACCATTTTGGTGAGGGCTCAGAAAGAAAAGAGGAGACTTGTACAGACCTGATCTTGTAGAATATGTAAATAGTCTTCAAAAGAATGTGAGTAGAATATGGATGATGAAGACCATTCTAATGAGGTATCAAAAGGAAATAAGGAACATGTTATTAGATAATGAAGGAAAGACCATCTTTGTTATAAATTGGCAAATACCTGGGCTCAGTTGTGTCTGTGCCCTAGTGTTTGGTGGAAGGTTGAACACGTGAGTGATAAAATTAACTATTTTGCTGAGGAAATCTCTAAGCAAAGTGTTCATGGAGCAACCTGGTTTCTCCTGAGGGATTATATAAAATGCCAGGAGAGTAAAATGACTTAATGACTGACTTGTTAAGCAAAAAACAAAGTAGAACTTTAATATTTGGAAAGAACTAACAAAGAAAGAAGTAAAATAATCTCTGCTTGCAGATGACGTGTTCATGTATGTGGAAAAGCCTGAAGGCTCAATGAAAAAAACTGTTAGAACTAAAAAGTGAATTCAGTTGAGGAGCAGGATACAAAGCCAAAATACAGAAATCATTTGTTTCTCTATATAAACAATGAACTAAGTGAAAATGAAATAAAGAAAACAATCACATTCAAAATAGCAACACAAAAATACTTAGGAATAAATTTAACTAAACAGGTGAAAAATTTGTATGGTGAAAATATAAAATACTGATGAAGAAAAATAAAGAAGACACACAGATAAATGGAAAGACATCTTATGTTTATGGATAGCTCAACTTTTTTTTTAAAAGTTTTTATTGATTTATTTTTAGAGAAGGGAAGGGAGGGAGAAAGAGAGAGAGAGAAACATCAATGTGTGGTTGCCTCTTGCTCACCCCCTGCTGGGAACCTGGGAGGCAACCTGAGCATGTGCCCTAGACTGGGAATCCAAGTGGCGACCCTTTGATTTGTAGGCTGGAGCTCAGTCCACTGACCCACACCAGCCAGGGTGTTTTTTCTTTCTTATTCTGTAATTATTTAAGGCTGGTTTCTCATTTCTTTTTGCAGAGACTATATTCTTTTTTTGTACATTGTTAGTGAAGTTTCTGTTCCTTAGTTTGTGTTCAGCTGATATTTTGACAGTATTTTTATTAAAATGCCGTATATACAAATGACCAAAGAAACAAAGAGAATTCTCTTTGTCTTTAGATTTCAAAGTTTGATTATGATTGTAGGAGACCATTCTGCATGGCATGGGCCCAGCTCCCAGTGGAAAGCAAAGTCCGATGCACAGGACCCACACCCATGGATAGGTTCTCCTATGTGGAATCAGGCTGGCAATGTACCTAGGTCACTTTGAGACTTGCTTTTGCTAAAACTCCCTTACCCTGAATTGAGACAGCAAACAGTTACTGCAAAGTAACTTCCTAAAATCCACTCTAAACCTTCCAAGGATGAGTGTAACTGGTTCAACCACTTTTCCCTTTTCATTTGCAAATATCCTTCTTCTGTGATGTGATTGGCAGCATGGGCTCTTTTGTTTTCTGTAAAAGATAACCACCTAAAGCGAACCTGTGCATAGTAAATGAGGACCATCATATATGCCAAGAAACCTAATAAAGGCCTGTCCAGGCGAAGGCTGAGGCTTTTGCTCCCCTTGAGAGAAAAGCCATGCTGTCCCTTTTTCTCCACAGGACTCAGCAGTCCATGTGAATTTCTTGTATCTCATCCACAATGAGGGGGCCCCACAAGCTGGGGTTCACATCATATGATGTATTTCAGTGTGGGTCTCTCTGAGTTCTATCCTGCTTAGATTTTGTTCATCTTCTAAATGTGCAGTTTCATCTTTCATATAATTGGGAATGTTTTTAGGCATTAAAATGTCATTTTTTCTTGCCTTTTATTGATTTTTCTGAGATATTCATTTTGCACATGCCAGTATGATTGATGGTGGCCCCAGGTTCTGAGACTTTATTCAATATATTATACTTTTTAATATATTTCTTAAAAAATAGAAATTTTAACTAGCCTGTATTCTAGTTTGTTGATTCTTTCTTCAAGTTCAAATCAGGTCCTGAACTCTTGTATAGAATTTTTTTCCATTATTGTAATTTCCAACTCCAGAATTGTATTTTCTGTTTATAATATCCATGTCTTTATTGGCACTTTCTTTTTGAGAAGTTGCTATTGTCATGCTTTATTTTAATTGTCTAGACATAGTTTCCTTTAGTTCTTTGAACATATTTATAGCTGCTGTAGTAAAGCCATTGTCTGGTGAGTCCAGTATATCTGGGTCTCCTCAGGGTTCATTTCTGTTGACAGATTTTTAAAACCTTCTTTATGAGCCATATTTTGCTGTTTTTTGTATTTGTCATAAATTTTTGTTTACAACTGGACATTTATAATGATACAGTATGCCAAACCTGGAAATTAAATCCCCACATTTTGTTGCTGTAGCTATTTGCTGTTCTTTTTGCCATTTGTTTCTTTGGTGAGTTTTCTGAATGGAAATGGATGTATTTTCATTTTATTTTGTAAAGTTTTGTACTTTCTTGTGTGCAAGTCTCTGATTAGATAGCTTTTTGATCATTTAATGATATAATTAATATTCTTTTACTATCTTGAGCAAATAATTATCCAAAGCTGTATGTGTGAGTTGTGATACCCCTTGAAACATTTGTCAAGTAGCTAACATCTGCCTTAGTCTTCATTTCCTTTGTGTGCACAAACTTAATGTCAGCTAGATGTGAGATATTAGAACCATATTTGTACACTTGTGGAAGTGTTCACAGCTTTGTAAATTCAAAAACATGTGTTGGTGCTTATCAAACTCTTCCATGGGAATCTCATTCTTTAAATTTTTTCAGTGGGTTTGGTCAACCTTTTGTAACTCTGGCTTATATCCCCAATTCAGGCAACTGTAATCTTAAACAATTGCTGCTGATTGTTTTGGACAAGAAAGGGCTGTTCACAGAGAGCACCTCTGTTTCAGGTAAAGTAATAAAATACATAGGAATTTAACTTTTCACTTAATTGTCAATATGATCAAATAGTGAAAATTTTCCATGTATAGGGTTTTTGGGAAATACCAAAACCAATCTGTTCCTGCCAGTTGTTGTTCAATGATGGTTTTCAATGCTTATGAGTCTACTGGTCATCACAGCTACTGCAAAGTTACAAAGGATGATAGGGGAGTCCTAAAACAGTTGATTGTGACAGTTTTCTGGTGTCCCTGTTGTCCTTGAGAAAAATGGATTTTTATAGGTCTTTACTCTGCCATTCCAGGGAGCTTTTTGTTGTTGATGTTCTTTTAGTTTATACTTACTTTATCTATTTTTGCATATTAATAGTATAATGCCACGACCAGCGAGACAAGGGGTTCGTGATGCGCAGTGACGGACTGAAAAGAGGAAGCGACCAGTTGCTCTGCTGGCAAAAGGCGAATTTATTAACGAGTACAGCCATATATATAGGCAACTAGAAAAGTCTAAAAATAGCACAAGATTTATATGTAAGCTATAAAGTTTAAAAGCTCCTACAGGCATAGCCGCAGGGGGTACTTTGCAACAGTAAACATCCTGATAGGTACATTGTTTAAGTATTCCTTTGAACTTCCCTTGGGAACAAATCTGATAACGAGGCAGGCAGAACAATGCAAGGAGATTAATGCCCTGAGGCCGAGGACCAGGCCCATACATCATTTTCACAATGTCAGATCCTTACTCTCGACCCCTTAACAGGCACAATAGTTCCCTACAGTATAACTTATATAGTAAAATTACATATATCTTTTTCATATAGAACTTATATCTATCTAATATATATTTAAGAAAAGAGGCAGAGAATAAACTTTAGAATCAGAATTGCTTATTTTGATTTGTCTAAGCCTTTTATTTACCTATTCTATAAAATAAGCAGACTCTTTGAAAGTTATTTAACTTGTCAGTATCTCATTTTCCTCATTTTAAATGTGTCTCAATGTTACTTTATGACCAGAATTGTAAGACATATAAAATATACTAATTATTATGCCTGAATAATCATTTAATATAATAAATAGAAAATTTCATTAACTGATTTAATTATACAATGCTCTATTTAGGGCCTATCTGCAAGAAGTTCAAAATATTTTCTTAAATACATGTTGAGGCTACAGATTCTCTTCCTCCTGAGGAAAACGGCGGGTGTCTGGAGATGGCACAGCCTGTAGTGTGCAGAGTCAGTCTCAGGGGGCACAGGTCTCACTGAAACACAGGCACAGGAATGAGTACAAGTAAAATCATTGCTGAGAAAAAGGAAAATCTTTTAAAAACCTAACAAATTACAAAGTATAGGTGAGGGAGAACCAGGATACAGAATGCACGGTCGTTAGAAATGACTGAGGTGTGTGCACGATTTTGTTGAGAGCCTTTCAGAAGCTGCGACTATGTGTGGTATGTAACAGGGACTTTTTCCCATGATGCTTAGTGCATGGGGTGCTAGGAGCTCCTTTTAGGCTGTTGACTCCTTTTAGGTCTTGTAGACCGAAAAGTTATACTGATAAGTTTTAAAATTCACACAAAACAAAAAAAAATCAACATTAAAAACTGTATATTTCATGGCATATGTGAACATAGTCCTAAATTATATAAAACTAATTCAAAAGTTTGAATTCTTTCCTTTGTCTAGTTGATCTTTGTTTTATAAACCTAATTTGTGAAGGCAAGACACGAGACATCAAACATAACCGAGTGGCTCAATATCAGAAGACAGAAAAGTGGATTGAAAAAGAAATGTGACATGTAAAGAAATCTGTTTCTTTTGGAAAACGTGTTTCAGAGCATAAATTTCTCTCTCAAGTCTGCATTTTATTTTCCAATCAATTTTCCTTGTCTTCTGTCTCTATAACTAATAGATCATTGACTTTAAGCAATGTACTGAATCTTGGAGGTATAGCAGATAATTTAAATGGATGAACAGGCCATAGTAAATCTAACTAATTACTCCCAAGCTACACATAAATGATACCCTTTGGAAAAAAATTGTAGCAGTTTGTAAAACATGATTAACCGGAATAAATCTAGTGTTAAGTATATCTTAAATTTTACACATGCCTATCCACAAGTGTTGTGCCTATTTTTTTTTTTCTCTTTAAAGTCACCTAGCTTCTTGGTTTCTTACTCATTTACACTTAATCTTGGAAGCACAATTTATTGAAGTTGGTTTGAATTCTCTTTTTTGGGAATTTTTATAATTACTTGGAAAATAAAATTTTGTTATTATTTAATAAAGTTTAGTTACAGAATTAATAACTTTAAAAGAAAATAAGGCAAAATAAATATTCATAAACTATCAGGGCTGATAGGTGTGCAATGGTAGAATTTGTGAGAATAATTAACCATAAATTTATTTGTCATATCTTTTGCACAGAAGGAAGTTCTTCCTAAAGTGTGCTCACAGTTTCTTAACTACTTAGAACTTTAGCACTTTCACAATATTGCTATTAAAATATGTACATTTAGAATAAACTATAGGTGCTTAAGGTCATGACACCAGTCAGCGGCAAAGCCAAGATGCAGACAGGATTCCCCTGGCTCTTTTGCCAGTGCTCAGTCATGTTAACTTCCCCCTGCTGTCCGGAGGCATTTATCTGTTTCTGGACTCTCTAATGAAATCTACTCTGCTACATATTTTTAGTCATTTTTTCCTACAAGATCCTGACTTTTTCAGTATTCTGCTATCTAGAGAAATATCAAAGGAAAATACAAATAAGCTATTTTATTTTAATATGAAGATGGCTAGTAACCTAGTGTATTAGCTTCCACAGGAGCATAGCTTTTTCAAACAGAACACTTGTTTTCCTTTCAAAGACAATCTCCAATCCCCAAATATAGGCTTCTATGGAAACTTGTAGGGAATAATATTAGGCAGGAATTTATTTCCAGTGCCAACAAAATAACAAGTGATCTACTATCCAGCCTGTTTGGTTTGAAACATCACACTTGCTCATGCATAATGCAGCATGTAAAGGAATGCGCAGTCTACCAGTTTCAGAGATTTTCCGCATGAGTTATCCCATTTAATCTTATGCCACAGGACATCCCGTACTGTGGCCTGATAAATGACACAGACAGGACTATGAGAGGAACCAGGTGGAGGCAATGACTGTGTACCAGACTAATTCCAAAATATGTGAAAGAGTTTGTCATTGCTGCACAAGCTTTTATTTACTATAATTAAGTTGCCACAAACCTACTGATACTGCCTACGATCAGGTGAAGAGCCATCACGTTGTTCCGGACACACTGTTGACATATGTGACATATGCCCTTGCTGACCATATTATCTTGTCATACATCCTGAAATTGCAAACTATCTACTAATCATTTTGTTATGTACAACTCACCAATAAAATAACTCCAGATATATCTTTGCCAAAAAACCACAATTCATTATTATTGTCATTCCTGAAAAATATAAATTAAATTGTCTCCATTTCATCCAATTTTCCTTTTGCACTCAAACTTGAATAGTAGTCTAAACTGTTTCCAGAAACTTTCAACCCACAAGGCTATAGTCACTTTGCAAACTTCCTACACAAATAGATCACTACTGCTGTTGTTTTCTGGATTTTTTGTTACTTTTCTGGTGCTGAATATTTTTTATTACTGGTGAAATAAAACAGTAACACAAACAACAGTAAACAAATGAGTATATTGGTATGCATTTTAATTCTTACTTAATTATTTCTCCCAGCTTGGTCCCTTGCTCTCTGATACTGTCTTTCGTGCACAAAGGTGGGCCTCCGTAGCTTGCAACTCATGACTTGTTTTCTCCAAATGTGAATCAAGACCATTGTGCTGTTAAGATGATGCCTATTCTTTGACACTAGATGGTAAAAATATTGTGAACTCTGTCATTATAAAGAAGTGATGGCATAGATATTTTTTACTATCAACTTCTAAGCCTGAAACCCAGGAGTTGCTAAATAGATATTTGTTGAATTATGAATTAACAAGTAACTTAAAGAATTCTTTTGGTGATTTAATCTGTAGCTCATATTCTAGGATTATAAATCTGCTTATTTGTCTATTATGTAGGTATTTCTTTTATCGATTAACCCACCTGAGATATTTAATGTGATATTGTCATCCAGTATATCTTTGTCTTCTTATGTCCCCAACAAATACACTCAGTTTCTAAGATGAAACAAGAAACAAAAAAACCCTCTTTTATTTAAATAGTAACAAATGGGTTTTAATTAATTGTTTGGCTGTTTTTTTGGTAGAAATTTCTTCTTAAAAGGAAAGTAAATACATCTCTCTGATGGCTAGTGATGTTGCACATTGTCTCATATGTCTATGATGAGCCTTCTGGATGTCCTCTTTGGAGAAGCGTCTGTTCAGGTCCTTTTGTCCATTTTTTTAATGACTTTTAAAAATGGACTGTTTGTCTTCCTGGTGTTGAGTTTTATACATTTTGAAGATCAAATGCTTGTCTGATGTATCATTGGCAACTATGTTCTTGCATATGGTTGGTTCCTTTTCTATTTTGAGGTTGATTTCTTTAGCCATGCAGAAGCTTTTTATTTTGATGTAGTTCCATTTGTTTATATTTTCTTTATTTCCTTTGCCCTAAGAGATACACAGGCAAACATATTGCTATATGGGATATCTGACATTTTACTGCCAATGTTTTCCACTAGGACTCTTATGGTGTTGTCTCTGATGAGTATGCTTAAGTCTTTTATTCATTTTGAGTTTATTCTGGTGTATGGTATAAGTTTGTGGTCTAGTCTCATTTTTTAAATGTATCCACTTCTCTCAGCAACATTTATTGAAGAGGCTATTTTTCTTCCATTGTATGGTCATACTCCCTTTGTCAAATATTGTTTGACTATAGAGACATGGATTTATTTCTCTACTTTGTGCCATTGATCTGTGCCAGTTCTTCCTCTAGTACCAAACTGTTTTGATTAAAGTGGACTTGTAGTATTGCTTGATATTAGGTATTGTGATCTCTCCTACTTTGTTCTTCTTTCTCAAGATTTCAGAGGTTATTTGGGGTCATTTCTGGTTCCATATAAATGTTTTAAGTATTTGTTCTATATCTGTAAAGCATGCCATTGGTATTTTAATAGGAATTGTGATGAATCTATAGATTGCTTTGGGTCACATGGGCATTTTAATAATATTAGTTCTTCAAATCCATGAACGGTATATGCTTCTATTTATTTATATTTTCCTTAATTTCTTCTTTCAGTGTTCTATAGTTTTCCTAGTGTAGGTTTTTTATCTCCTTGTTCCCATCTAAGTTCCCATCAGTAAATGTGTGGATCAAAAACCTGTGATTCTTTTACACAATGGAATACTACACAGCAGAAAGAAAGAAGGAGCTCCTGCCTTTTGTGACAGCATGGATGGAACCAGAGAATATTATGCTAAGTGAAATAAGCCAGTCAGTGAAGGACAAATACCATATATTCTCACTTATAACAGGAATCTAATAAACAAAATAAACTAATGAATAAAACAGAAGCACAGGCATGGAAATGTGGAACCAATAGAGACCAGAGGGGAGTGAGAAGGGGGATAGCAGTGGGAAGGAGGGGAAGGAACTAGTTCAAGAACATGGGTGAGTGACCCATGGGCGTGGACAACAGTGTGGGAATTGACTGTGGGGGTGGGGGATGCAATGAGCAGAGAAGAACAAAGGGGGAAAAGTTGGGGCAACTATAATAGAATAACAGTACAAAAATTTTAAAAAAGAAGCTAAATGCCATATGTGTATCTAAATCAGATCTTGGGAAACTGAATATTTTCAGCTAAGTGGTCATTCAAGTGATTAAACTAACTAAGATTTGTCTTTTATCTAAAGTATGTGTTTGGAGGTTACTTTTGATTTTATACTCATGGGATATGTTTATCTAGAATTTGAGGTAAAATAAGTACATCATAATTATTTTAAATTATAAAAATACCACATCTCCATATCTTGTAGTGATGGATGTAGCTATATGTATAATAAATGTTGTTGCACTGAGCAGGTAATCCAGTTGCTTCAAGTGTCATCCTGATAAACCAAACTTGCAGGTTCGATCCTGGGTCAGGGCACATACAAGAATCAATCAATTAATACACAAATGAGTGGAAAAGCAAATTGATGCTTCTTTTTCTCCTCCTCTCTGTCTCTCTCTCTCAAATCAATAAAAAAACCCCAAATATTTGTTGATATGAATCCATGCAATGCAAAATGGCCAAACAGAGTTTTTCTGAATCACCTGCTGGCCTGGGAGCCACAGGCTACCCCTACTTCCCTTTCTTTCTATCCACACGGTGCTAACAGCAGCAAAGATCGCACAATCCACACTACCAAGCACATCCACTATTCCACCTTTCTCAATTTTTGGTACAGTTCCTGGTAGAGAAGGCACTCTGTATAGTGTTTGCTGGTATAGCACTCTGTATAGTGTTTAACTAACTAAATGAATATACTCATACAAGGAAACAAATCCAGTAAGGCAGATTCCCAAGAAGATTCCATTAGCCATTTTCATAATTCAACAATGTTAGGCATTTTGCAGGTCATTGGGCTAGTTCATTACTTTATTGATGTCTTATTCACCTGGAAGTGTCTGTGCTTCTTGAAGAGGACCATGTAGATAGCAAAATCTCACATCCCTCCTTCTGCGTCCAGTCAGTCTATTAGATCTAAGTTTAATAACTTTGATGATCTTAATTGGTATTTATTTTGTCTTTTACATTTTTCACTCAACTTGCTTTATTTTTGTGCAGCTATCTCAGGGCAAGGGCAACGACACATAGTACTAGTTTTATTATTAACTTTAAATTAAAATATGAAAGATATAGTTCAAGTGAATTTAATGTCATTTTCTTTTAAAAATATAATATTTCTCATTATCTCTGCTTTTATTGACTCTATGTTATGTTTGCAAAAATGCTTCCAGTCTATATATTTTTTAATATAACAATAAACAAGTGCAACAAAATAACAGTATATACAAAATATGTTTGGTAATCTAGTTTTGAGAAGAAAGAGATTTAAAGCCAGAGTTTACTCTAAAAGTTCTCATTTCTTCCTGATGTGTTCTTGGTTTCAGAGAATAGTTCTTGGCAGCTGTCTTCCTTGCTATTGGAAAATGAATGAAAAATTTATCCTTCACACTAGAAAATATGTTATTTTCTTCAGTGGGATTTTCTTAGAGTATTATGATGTTTTAGCAACTTCACTACACAGTGGAATAGATTTTTTTACCTCTTGTCCTCCAGACAGGGAGGAAACCTGGATGTCTCTCTCTGTCTCTCTCTTTTGGTTTTACACATTATTGTATTGATAACAAATTGATCTATCCTAAAAATTTAAGAAAGTTTACTGGAAGGAAAAAAAGAGATTCAATTATTTAATAGTAAACATAGTTTTTTTTGACATCGCACTAATAAAAACTCTATTACTCAGTTCAGTTAGATAGATTTCAATTCACAACAGTGACTTTCGCACAGGTACTAAAAATCAACAGTGCTTCAATTAATTCTGATCTCAAAAACCTAAAGTGTGACATACTACATAGCTCTCAAAAAATGCTATTAATTTTTTATGTTTTTTTAAATAAAAACAATAAATTGTGCTTTCTTAAAAACATTGAATAGTGCAAAAAGCTCATAATAAAAATCAGCAATTCCTGCTTCAGATTTCTCCACTGTCTGAGAGTTGTTCTTCTCTGGTAGTTACCATCTCTAGTGTCTGTAATGTCACCTATTGATTTAATCATTTAGGTAGGATCTATAAGCTTTCTACTAGTGTAATAATTTTTTTCATTTTTTGCTTCTAGAATAGCTCCTTAGCATTCGCACCTTTAGTATCAATTTTATTTTGACTCTCCCGGTTTTCTTTTCTTTTGGACATTATAGTTTAAATTTCCAATAGCTTTAGGTTTCTCCATTTTATATAATATTATGTTTTATGGATGTAATATTCTCATAATTCTCTCTGAAGATATTTATTAGGCTTATTAGAAAATTAAATTCCTGCAAATCATTCTATTTCATCCAGGGCAAGTAATATGTACTTTTTTGTGCTCTCAGTCTTACTTTTTATTCTGCCTGATCTCTTAAAATATTTGAATTTTGTTTTCTGATAAGGGTTACCTATATGCATGAGTCTACATGTGTGCATATAAGTGAATGCACATGCTTGTATGTGTTTCAACATAAAGCTATTGAAATGTGCTGGAGCAACAAGTATAAAGGACACATGGACAAAAACTAGGGGGAGTGGAAATGGGAGGGAGGTGGGAAGGGCTGGGGTGGTGGGCTGGAATGGGAGTAAAAGACAGAAAACTGTACAAGAACAACAATTAAAATAAAAAAATTAAAATAAAAAAAAGCTATTGAAATCTAACAGAGGCCTCTAGAGTGGGAGGCCTTGCTGAGTGGGAAATTTTACCTTGGGTTCACTTGCCCAGAGGCCCACATAGGTAGAGAAAGGACTGATTAACACCCAACTGTTTCATGCCCTGATCTTTAATTAATCCTCCTTTTTGACCTCACTCCTGTGTTCACCCCATCGGCACCTGGTGCTTCAGAATTCCCTCAGTGCTTTTGCTGGGGTGACTGCTGCTTCCATTGGCTCTGACTCTATATACCATATGCCCAAGGATGCAGTTTCTCCGCTTTCATGTAGAAAATATTTCTTTTTTTATTCTGTCTTAATGTGGAAATTTATTAAATGGCTTAGTCGCTGAGGCTCCCCATCTTATTTTCATATCTACAGATTTACACCTTATAATTTTGTATAATCTTAAAGAAAAAGTAAGTTTGCATTACCTTGTCAACAACTATAATACAGTCGTTTTGTTTGGCTTTGAGGTTAGGTTTGTTTTTCTTATTTTAAAATGTGTCATCCTCTTGCCGTAGAGATGGCAACTTCATACAATCTAACGCAGCTGACTGTTGTAACAAACTGAATACCAAGCAGCTTGTACTGGTTGCAACAAGCGTAAGTAACACCAAGTAGCCTTGTCGTTTACCAGTGCAGTCACAGACAGAACTTGTCTGTAGAATTTATATTGCCACTAGTTTTTAGAGTCTCATTAAGGATGATAATCAACAGAGCACTCTTATTGATTATACAAGCCCCAGCAAGAATACACTGCATGAATTAAATCATGCACTGATAGTCTAAATTCTTCAAGGGTTTTATACTCCTGACTGCTTAGAATATAGAAAATATTTAAATGTGGCACTAACTTGTTAAAATGCTATTATAAGTTAATATCCATAGCTCTTTCCAATATATTACTGTATTTGAGTTTTTGAAGAAAATAAAAATGTCATGAGGTAGATAAAAATAATAGGAAAAAGAAAATGCTATACTTTAAGATTTGAGATGTGAGTATTTAAGTTTAAGAAAAAGTTACCTTAGGTTTTATAATTTGGAAGCTAAATTTAAATCCCTGTTAATTACTTTTTCAATCTCTAATCTATTGCACTGCCTTGTCTGCTAAATACAGTAATACATACCTTCTATCGAGTACTTATATGAACATTTAGAACAATTTAATAAATTCTAGACAGTCTTGGAGTTTCATGATATGAATGCATGCATGCTAAAATTTAAATGTATTTCATCTAAAAGTTATTTTCCCACCTACTAATTATGCTTTAATTTCTATCATTAATCTTTCATTTTTATTAATTTTATCATGGTAGGTATGCTCTCAACCTCACAGTGCGTTCTTCCAGGAAGTGAAGCTTTAATTTAAATATGCTCATATTAAATTGTAACATGTTCATACCGGATTCTAAACTGTTTTCACAACAAGGAAGATGAGAGAGTTAGCTACTGCTTACAAAATAGGCTTACAGTTGAAATACAAATAAATAATAAAATAATTAATAAACAATAATCTAAGAATAGGTCATTTCACATATTCACATCTGGAAACCTACTTTTGCCAAGTCTTGTGTGTATATATTTTGCCAGTGTTTGTCTCAAGAGTAGTTCATGGTACTAAAGATAAATAAATTACATGTCAGTTCATAAATTTGGTTAGAATCAGTCCATTCTGAGGACATTTACAACACATTAACTAGCCTACTGTAATTGCAATTCAACCTACAAATGAATGGGAGAGGTTTAATGATTTCCTTCCAAATAGCTATTGAATTTCTGCCTTTTTTCCTAAATCCTCCTCTCTATGAGTATTTTAAATAGAAACTAGATTCATTTTTAGTAACTAGTGAGAGTGGGAGGCACTTCTACATGACTAGCTAAATTGATTTGTCGCAGGTGAGTGAGCAGTTGAACAGATCATTGCACATTCGATTCAATCCCGCAAGCAAAATTGGCCATAGTTCAGAAAAAACAGGTATCTCATGTCAGCGGAATTAAGGACATCACAGGAGGTCTGGGTGCCTTTACAAATGTTTTAACAAATCAATAGCATTTTGATTTCTTTATCCTAGTGACAAAAACATAAAGAAAAGAGAACTAAACGAAGATTCAGGAGGACATTTTGAGTGGAAACTTTTATTAATTGCCTGTGTGAAACTTGGAAGGCGCAAAGAACATAAACAGGAAAGCAAGGGATGAGAGCTATGTAAGGCTTCCCTGTGAGGTCCTTTTCAGAAGGGCAGTGATGTCTAAATATGAACCTTCCCAAACTGAGCTGTGCATTTTTAGTACTCTGGGGTAGATATATTTTTTATTATTTTTCCTCATCCTAGAGCACTTTCTCTTTGCTTTGAGACAGACAGAGAGAGAGAGAGAGAGAGAGAGAGAGAGAGAGAGAGAGAGAGAGAGAGAGAGAGAGAGAGAGACATCAGTTGGCCATCTTCTCATACCCGCCCGACCAGGGATGAAACCCGAATCTTGAGCATTTGAGTATCTACTTATGTAAATGAGAGATTTCTTTTATATCCCAAATACTTAGACAATGATATTGATTAGTAAAAGCCATGACTGATGAACTTGTTATGTATATGCCAACTTGGGCAGGCTAAAATATATTCCCAAGAACTTCCTTTCTAGTATTTTAGTAGGGTGGATTACAGGGGAGATTCTCTCATGAGATTTGGTGGGGAGTGGAAGGCAGCAGCTATTTGTAGCATGAACACACATTTTCCTAGTTATTTGTCAAGCACTAGTATAGGTACTGCTGTGGAGGTATTTTTGCAGATGTTTTAGTTGATTTTGAGTTAATCAAAAGGGAGACTATTCATGGTGCTCTTGAGTTAATTAATTTAACATCCTTTTAAAAAGACTAAAGCCCTCTAGATGAGATGCAGAGACTCCAGAATAAGAGTGGAGATAAAACTGTAGAATGTTTCTACATTCTGGGACCCTCATGTGCATGCTGATCTGCTGATTCACGTTGTTGGTGGGAAGCAGCCGGTGGGCCTGCAAGTGCTCTACTTTCTTCCCATATCTGTCTTCAGTTTCTGTGACTCGGACCAGAGGGGTATGTGTGTTCAGCTCCATGACATAGACTCCCAGCTTCTGCAGGATACCTTGGGTCAGAAGAAACAGGAACTGATGTGGGTTTCAGTCCTTCCTTGTTAAGGCTTCTGCTCATGCATGTGGGAGTCCAGGCTCATGCGATCTTCCTTCTTCCTGCCTGTGTCCTCTGTATTCTAGCAGTAGATGTGGGGACCGTCTTGTGACTGCTCAGCCAGCCCCCACATTTCCTACAGATATAAACATATGCATTGCATATTTGTTAAATATTATTATTTAAAATTATTTTAATCGTACTTCTCCATTACCCCCAATCACCACACTATTGTCCATGTATATGCAATAAATATAAATATATATATTGTGTACACACATATATTCATTATATAAATATAAGTCTCTCTTTTTTTTTCCTTTCTCACATGCACATTGAGTTACATGTTTGGGTGATTCAGTTATGAAAAAAGAAAAGCATTGCTAAACAATTAAATTATATGAATAAATATGTATGCATATTCTACTCATTCTGCTTTATTGCTTGAACTCTGACTGAAAGATATGCCATATAAGATGTAGTGATAAATAACAGAAACTGAGGAATCTGGATACTCAAATCCCAGCCAAAAATGACTATTTTTACTCTTGGTGGAGGAATAAGAAATGTGCGTGGAGACTTAGGTTGAGCATTGTTCTAGCCTTAATTAGATTAGACCTTAAATCCTACTGTGCAACTTAGGTGAACTAGGACAATATACCAAAGATTCTTAAAATTGACTACATACTAAAACAATTTACATTTTTTTATCAAAGCATACCCATGCTTGGCTTCCACTCACATACATTCTGGTTTAATTGGCTTGTTGGGAGTGGGTGTGAGAATGGCTTTTTTTTTTTTTTTTTCAAAAATACTCTTCACATGGTTCTATTATGTCCAAGTTGAGATCTACACTGAAGGTCAAGCAGAGAATTAATTCTGCCCCTTGTATAGGTAAGATGAAGTTCCAACTTTGACTTTTTCCTAATTAGGCCAGAGCCTAATTTTTTATCCTCTGTAACTTACTGCTATGCAGTAGGAACAGAATAGGCTGTATCAGAGACAGTAAATGATTCACTATCAGGAAACAAGTTTTTATTAAGGCATCAAAGCAAATCTGCTCATACTGGGTATGGTCAGAATTGGGATAGTTCATAAACAAAAACTGTCCTTCCAGCCCATATTTTGAAAGGTTTGCAAGAGAGAAGCTTATTAAAAGGGTATAAAAACTATTATTCAGGCTAAAACTTGCATCACTTTGATTCTTAAACTAATTTTTTTCCTCACATATACTGCCTCTCAAAAGAATATTCTTTTTTGTGACTGTTTGCCAACCTTGGTAGAGGAATATGGGTGGGATGGGGAATGTCCAAGGCTACTTCTACTAGACACGAACATTGTGGATCTAAATTGCTTCAGCCTATAAGAATAATGAAAGAATAAAACTGACTGACCTATAGAACACTTCACAGAAGAACAAAGCAATAATTCTAATTATGGTGATAAATAGGTCTAGTGAGAGTTGAATTGAGTCAGAGCAAGAAACAACACTTTGTCTGTTTTTCCTTTGTCCACCTATTTTCATGTATTTTTTATTGTTGTTCAAATACAGTTGTCTCTATTTTCACTCCACCTTGGTGCCCTGCCCCACCCATCCCTACCTCCCACCCTCAAACCTATCCCCTTTGGTTTTGTCCATGTGTCCTTTACACGTGTTCCTTGACCGGCCATCCCCTATTTTCTCCCCTTATCC
This sequence comes from Anoura caudifer, assembly GCA_004027475.1. NCBI lineage: Eukaryota > Metazoa > Chordata > Mammalia > Chiroptera > Phyllostomidae > Anoura > Anoura caudifer. The sequence goes on along the minus strand of PVKU01005660.1, from coordinate 90,766 downwards.
TTCTCCTCACCTCCTTTCTGGTTACTGTCAGTGTGTTTTTTATTTCAGTGTTTCTGGTTATATTTTAGTATGTATTAGTATTTAGTATTTATATAAAATGAAGGAGGCAGCTTACCCTATTTCTTATTATCTGTATGCTAACAGCTTGAAGAAAGATGCTTTTGTGTAAATGGCCAAATAGAATCAGTACAATAGTCAATTTTTGAAAAAGATACAATTAAAAGTTTCAATAGGCAAGGGCAGCACTTTGAAATGGGTGGGGCTTGCCTTGTTTTGTATATTTCCATTATTTCCCTCCTACCACATCTCACCCAGTTTTCCTTATCCATCCAATAGTTATGTCCCTAGTTTTCCAGAGCTAAATATGAAAATATCAGCCTTAGGAGAAAATAAAGATAATCATATGAAATATTCATTTATTAAGTACTTTAAGGCACTGAGTTAAATACCTTGTATACACTGTTCTTTTGAATCTTCATATTGACTTGAACGAATAGATATCTTAACTTTACAGAGAGAAATTGGGATTCAAGGAGATTAAGCTGTTTGTCTACGGTTACACAAGTAGAAAGTGTCAAAGCCAGAACAGGAAGGCAGATCTGTAGAATTCCGAACCGAACCTTATTTCCCAGGAGACACTACTTTACTTTATACCACAATATCTGAAAACTCCTGCCCCTCACCTCCACTTGCATGACGATTAAAGGTTACCTACATGTTTTCTATTTTCTTAGAGATATTTTTCATTTGAAAAATCATTTCCTGCATGTGTATTATTTTTTGATATTGGCAGGTAAATATGATAACCTATCCAAATTCTGTATTTTTTAAGTGAGGATACATTGCTCCAATCCATAGAGAACACTGATACTACTTTAGTGCCTGTTTATATTGGGAGCAATAGAAAGAATATTCAGGACCATGGACTGCACCGTAGTACAAAACAAGGTAATAGAATTGAAAATGACTGAAAAAATAAGGTGATGCCAATAAAATCAAAATTATTTTCTACTTGCTGGACATGTTTTTACAGCCATTGAGAGCAAATAAACAAATGAAGATTTTTAATGGGATTTTTCAAATTTTCTTAGTGAACTAAATTAAAAATACAAAAAAATAATTGCAAAATAATGAAATAATCTCTCTCTCTTTTTTTTCTCTCTCTGTTTCCTGAACATGAAAGCTTATACCCATGACTGATCCATTTATGAAAAAAATTTCAGTGTTGCTAAGCAATTAAATTTTTTAATAAAATGGAAATACAACAATATTAACTGTTTTTGCCACTTGAGTATAATATATGCTATTGTTTTTGAAGGAAGTAGTTCCTGACTTTATGAATCTTGGGTTAGTTTTTTTTTGTCTGTTTTTATAGTTTGCATATCCTCTCACAACTTATTCCACTTCCTACTTTACCAGATCTACATTTTACTACTTGTCTTCTGAAATGCAAAACCCATATTGCTTAATGATTATAGAGCTTTTCTCTGTAAGTATATAGATTTCCTGAGCAATATCATATTCCAGAAATAGTGAGCATGTGCCAAAGTGAAGGCTCCAAGCAAGGGTCAAATACCATGGGAAAATAAGCCAACTTTTAAGGAGACACTGAAAAAAAGGTCTAGAACTCCAATTTTTCAAGCCCAGACTAAGAAGACAAGAGCATCCAGAGGAACTAAATTCAGGGAATTTAGAGGATTTAGTTACCTGGGCTGTAGGTGTGAACACCAGCTAGGCTGATTAATCTGTCAGGTAGACCATCTAAGTAAGAGCGTAACTGCACAATATCAATATTTACCTCGGGACTCTGCTTACTTCAAAACACCCAGACAGTAGGGACAAGGCAACCGAGGATGGAACAATTCCAAAACCCCACTGATTAATAGAATGAACAGATACCATACCAATTAAGTTTCCCTGTTTTTGTATCTGCATAAAATCAAATCCTCGAGTGATTTGTGAAGACTAAAAGCACCCAGCAACACGGGCTTAATAGGCAAAGTGATCTCCACCTGATTCTGCTCTACAGGCCACTCATCTTGTTCCAAATTGGTCTCTATATTTTTAGGTTTGCTAAACGCATTCCTTAATATATTCTCTAATTCATTCTCCAGTCTTCCAAATAATAGAACTTGTCATCATACTTAATTGTCATTGCTTTCTCGCACTTAAAGCCAATATTTAATTACTCAAATATCCTCCCCCTAAACCACTGGAGGATTGCTTTATTGGATTACATCCTAATACCACTTAGTTCAGGCCTTGTCCTATTTATTCTGAAATTTTGGAAAATTGCTTGATTAATCAGCCCATTCTGGTCTTTTCTTGAAAGTAGCCCTAGTGTTGAGATCTTGAGTTATAAAACTGGGTATTTGACTCATAGCTCTACCATTATTTAGTGCATTTTATTTGGCAAAGTGATATAACTTTGCTGAACATCAGATTCATATTTTTTTTTTACAAAAGTTGAGGCAATAATACTTTCTTCATAGATTGCACTGTGAATGAAACTATCCAGGAACATCTAAAATACGGCAGGCATTGCAGAAGTTGAAGTGGAATCTGAACAATTCCCTTACTCTTCTAGGACACAAATGTGATCAATCAGTTGTTCAATTAGAAACCCAATTTTTTCACAAATCAATAAATGTAACACATCATATAAACAGAAGCAAAGAAAAAAATTACATAATCATATCAATAGATGGGGAAAAAGCATTTGATAAGGCACAGCACCTGATTATGATAAAAAACAATCAGTAAAGTGGGAATAGAGGGAGCATTCCTCAACATAATAAAGGCCATATAGGAGAGACCTATGGCCAACATCATACTCAATGTGCAAGAATGAAAATCTTTTACACTAAGATAAAAAAAAGACAAGGCTGTCCACTTTCACCACTTCTATTCAACATAGTATTGGAGCTTTAGCCATAGCAATCAGATAAGACAAGGAAATAAAAGGCATCTAAATCAGAAAGAAGGAAACAAAACTGTCACCGTTTGCAGATGACATGATAGTTTATATAGAAAATCCTATAGACTCTGCCAAAAAACTGCTCAACCTAAAAAATGAATTTGGCCAAACAGCAGGATGCAAAGTCAATATCCAGAAATCAAAGGCATTTTTGTATACCAACAATGAAACAGCAGAAGCAGAAATCAAGAAAAAAAATCCCATTTGATATAGCAAAAAGAAAAATAAAATACCTAGGAATAAATCTAACCAAGGAGGTAAAAGACCTGTATGCAGAAAACTATGCAACACTGAAGAAGGAAATCAAGGAAGACAAAAACAAATGGAAACATATATCATGTTCATGGATCAGAAGAATTATCATTATCAAAATGTCCATACTACCCAAAGCAATTTACAGATTCAATGCAATGACTATTAAAGTGCCAATGGCATCTTTCACAGACATAGAACAAACATTTCAAAAATTTATACAGAACCATAAATGACCCTGAATAGCTGCAGCAATATTGAGAAAGAAGAGCAAAGTAGGAGGGATCACAATAACTGATACCAAACTGTATTACAAGGCTACTGTAATCAAAACAGCCTGGTACTGGCATAAAAATAGGCACATGGACCAGTGGATAGAACAGAGAGCACAGAAATAAACCCAAGTCTCTATAGTCAATTAATATTCAACAAAGTGGGCAGCAACATAAAATGGAGTAAAAGTAGCCTCTTCAACAAGTGGTGTTGGGAGAACTGGACAGCTACATGCAGAAAAATGAAACTTGAGCACCAACTTACACCATACACAAAAACCAATTCAAGGTTGATAAAAGATTTAAATATAAACCGTGACACCATTAAAGTCCTAGAGGAGAACATAGGCAGGAAAATCTCAGATACTTCAAGCAGCAACATTTTTACTGATATGTCCCCTAAAGCAAGGGTCATAAAGGAAAGAATAAACAAATGGGATCTCATCAAAATAAAAAGCTTCTGCACGACTAAAGAAAACAGTATTAAAATAAAAAGAGAACTGACTGTGTGGGAAAACATATATGCCAATGATACCTCAGAGAAGGGTTTAATCTCCAAAATATATAAAGAACTTAAATGACTCCACTCTAAGTAGACGAGCAACCCAATTAAAAAATGGACAAAGGACCTGAACAGATACTTCTCCAAGGAGGACATACAGAGGATCCACAGACACATGAAAAGATGCTCAGTATCGCTAGCTATCAGAGAGATGCAAATTAAAACCACAAGGAGATAACCCTTCACACTGGTCAGAATGGCCATCATAAACAAAGCAACAAACAACAAGTGTTGGAGAGATTGTGGAGAAAAGGGGACCCTAGTGCACTGTTGGTGGGATTGCAGACTGGTACAACCACTATGGAAAGCAGTATGGAATTTTCTCAGAAAACTAAAAATGGATCTACCTTTTCACCCAGCAATTCCACTGCTAGGATTATATCCCAAGAACCCTGAAACACCAATCCAAAAGAACCTATGCATCCCAATGTTCACAACAGCACAATTTACAAGAGCCAAGTGCTGGAAGCAACCTAGGTGCACATCAATAAATGAATGGATCAAGAAACTATGGTACATTTACACAATGGAATTCTATGCAGCAGAGAGAAAGAAGGAGCTCCTACCTTTCGCAACAGCATGGATGGAACTGGAAAGCACTATGCTAAGTGAAATAAGCCAGGTGGCGAAAGACAAATACCATATGATCTCACCTTTAACAGGAACCAAATCAACAAAACAAACAAATAAGCAAAATATAACCGAACATACTTAAATTAAGAACAGGCTGTCAGTGACCAGAAGGGAGAGGGGAGGGAATTTCAGGGGAAAAGAGGAAGGGTTTGCAGGAACAAGTGTAAAGGATACATGGACAATAACAAGGGGGGGGTGAAAAGGGAGGGAGATGGGGAGGGCTGGGGGGTGGGCTGGGATGGGGGGAAAAGGCAGAAAACTGTACTTGAACAATTAAAATAACATAAAATTTAAAAAAGAAGAAACTCAAATCTTTACTAAATAAATTATAATATTTAAGCCTGGTTTATAAGCTTCCTATTATCACATTCTCAATGTCACACCATTCAGCTTGCAATCAGATTTAATAGCATTGTTTATACTTCAAGATATCAAACAGACACCTGACCGAAATGCCACTAATTATAGGCTCCCGTGTCAAGGTGAGAAACATTAGGAGCATTTCTTTACAATCAAGCAAGGTAGGCACTGATATTTGGAGAAAAGGAGTGGTTGCATTTTTCAATTAAGATTTATAAAGAACACAAGTTCCCAGAAAAACAAGAATGAAAACATGTTAGGGTTCTAGTTCCAAAGAAACTCAGGTCAGATAATAGTTATTTGTACCTACCACACCTAACCCTGTGTCAGGAAGTTACACGCTCAGGGGATTGTTGCATGAATGGTTTATTTTTAGTGAGGTCATGTCATATAACACTCTCTCTGATAAATGTTTTGTTTCTGTGTCATTTTTTAGAAACTATTTTAAGACAAGTTTAGCTAATATTTAATTCTCCTATGAGCCTCTAACCTACCCAGAAGGACAATTGCTGCCTGATATTTATCTCTTTATGATATTAACTAAAATACAGACCTTTCAAACTATCTTTTCTTATGGAACAGTATTGAAAAACCTTTCTTTCTTCCCTTCCTCCCTCCTTTCCTCTTTCCCTTCCTCCCTCCCTTCCTTTTTCTTTTCTTTCTCTCTCTCTTTCCTTCCTTCCCTCCTTTCTTTCTTTTCTTTTCTTTCTCTTTCTTTCCTTCCTTCCTTCCTTCCTTCCTTCCTTCCTTCCTTCCTTCCTTCCTTCCTTCCTTCCTTCCTTCCCAATGCCCAATTGTTACAGAAATTTCATTCTCATGAAGGAAGATCCCTGGGATCAGATAACAAGAATTTTTTTTCCAGAAAAAAATTTACACCATAAGTATCTCAAAACAAAATCAATTCTCGTTTTTCATTTAGCATCTCTTATATGGCACATTTTTCCCTTGGCCTTCTGTTGTCAGGAAGATTTCTGATCCTACTGACCTTCTCATGTGGCACCTACTGTTCTCTTAGTTGCTCACAATCGTCTGCTTTCCACTTGCAACATATTTGTGAACTATTTATATGTTAAGTAAGCTATGTGTTCAGTGGTAGTGACTCCAAAGTTTTTGTAATTTTTCTCATAATCCAATGGAATATCAAAAAGTGACTTTATCATTTCAATGAATATAAAGATATTTGTATGTATTACATGACAAAAATGAACCCTATTCACTTACATTCATTGAGAATTTTTGTAGTTGAAACCAGGCTTATATATATTCAAGAAACAGAACATTTTCATGACCACAAATGATCCTTATGTTTTCACTTGTTTATTTTTTGTAATCACAGATCTGCTTATCTATTAAATATTTGTGTCATTTCAAAGATTTTATATGAGTGGAATAATGTGGTATGTAATCTTTTGGGATTGAATTTTTTTACGTATTATTATTCTTTACAGATTTGCCCAGGTTGTTGCATGTACCGATGTCGTTTCCCTGATCACGACCGATTCCTGTTTTTTGTACATTTTCTTTTTGTTTTTTAGTTTATACTTTGAGAGTTAATTGTACATTCTGCTTTCATGTTTTTCCTCTTCTTTGTTCACTTTGGTTTAGTTTACCACATGTTTCTTCAGGTTTTTGTTTTGTGAAATTAGATTATTGAATTGAGGTGATTTCTCAACTCTAATACATACATCTGCTATAAATTTCTACTTCAACACTACTTCAGCTGTATCCAACCAATTTTGACAATTTTTATTTTCATTTTGTTGAATATAAATCTTGATTTCCCTTGGTATTTCCTCTTTGACCTATGGATTATTTAGGAATGTGTCGTTTGTTTACAAGAGTTTAGATTTTTTTTTTTATATTTCTGTTCCTGCTTTCTAGCTTGAGTCAATTTTAGTTAGAGATCACAGTCTGTATAATCTTAATTCCTTTCAAATTTCCAGTGTTTGTTTTATGGTTCAAGGTGTAGTCTATCTTGATATATATTTTATGAGAACTTAAAAAGACTGTGTGCTCTCCTTTTGGATGAACTGTTTTATAAACCTTGATTAGATCCTATCTGTTGATGATGTGTCTAGTTATTTCTATAGTTCTGTAGATTTTATATCTAGTTGTCTTAGTTGATTTTGAGACAGGGGTACTGAAGTATTAAAGTACAAGGGTCAATTTGTCTATTTTTGCTTTTAATTCTATCAGTTTTGGCTCCAAATGTTTCACAGCTCTGTATTTTTGTTTATTTATTTATTTTTGGCACCTACACAGTGAGGTTTACTAAGTCTTCTTGGTGAAACAATTTTTTAGTCATTGTATAACCTTCCTCTTATTACTTATTTCTTTGCTCTAAAATGTACTTTATCAGATATAGTCACTTTTGTTTCCCTTAGATTGATATTTTTTCCATTTTTTACTTTCAACCTATCTATGTTTTATACATGAAGTATATAATATAATTATTGAGGTTTTAGGGTTTCTGTTAGGTATTTTACATTTTATTTTTATTTATTCTTTTAAGTTTTGTTTTTTTCTGCCTTTCTCTGAATTACTTGAATAATTTTTTATTTCCATTTTGATTAACCTATAGTGTTTTGAGCATATATACTTGTATAGCTTTCTGAGTGGCTGCTGTAAATGTTATATTAATTATATTATGTTATATTATATTATAAATTTATACAACATACCTTTCTTGATCCTTTGATCTCTTTGTTGGTCCTCTGAATAAAGTAAGCAGACTCTTGTTGGAAATTTCAGTCTCTGTTCACTGTCATTTTGGGATTACCTGTTTCCTCCATTCTATGTCTGGGACATATAAGGCCAAATATAGAAAAAAATGAAAAATAAGGAAGGAATCCATTGCCATGTTGTCCTTCAGGTTCTGAGGGCCCTGGTTTATTAGTCTCCCCCTCTTCAGCATTGAGTCTTATGATTGTTTTATATTTAATGTTCAGGGTTCTGAGTTATAAAATAATAGGGAACATATGTCTACCCCATTTTCCTAAAAAGGGAAATCTCTCTAATACTATCTTTATTGAAGATACTGTGCCTAAGAAAATGAGACAATCTCTTGAAAAGCATAGTTAGAACCAACACCAAGCAAGCTGTATTTTGCCTCTGCTCAGCTTCAAAAACTTTGCTATGTGCTTCAAATTCAGATGACTTTAGTATTTTTGAGAAAATGTTCCAAAGGTGTGCCTAGTTTTCCATATATGTACATTTATGTACCCATTTTTTTCATTAGGAAAACAACTTAGATCCTAGTTAATTTATGGATGAATGAAAGGCCACATAGATTGGAGTTAATGAAAGCAGTAATTAATTTATGGAGCAATAAAAGGAGCAATTAATTGCTGTTAAAAAACAACAATTAATTTATGGAATGTCATATAAGTAAGTTCTTAAAACTGTAGATTCTTTCTATTATAACCTCGTGTTTCCCAGTGTGCTTTATTAGTTTATAGTGATTCATTCTTCCCCTATGGAGAATCTAGAGCTCAGTGAGACTCATGGCATTAGGTTTGGAGCAAGTCTGAGTTCTCAAATTTGATGAAACTGATAGTCACATAAGGGTGATTCCTAGACTCCACTTCTCATCCAAACTGAATCAGTATACCAACGTGGCACTTGGAATTTTCTTTATAATAAGCATCCCAGATGTTTCTTATGTTAATGTGAATCTTGCATGTTTATCCAAAATATTTTTCAGATTCACAGGTGTCAATGTTTTATAATTATAAAACCACCAGCGTTAACACTTCACAATTTTTATTCTCTTACTACCAACTCCTCGTTCTAGCCCCGAATTTTTTGAAGAAGATAAAAGCCAACATTTCAAAAACTCTATAAAGACATTCTTAAGACAAAGGCGATAGATCTGAGTTAATCTGGAGTTATCAAAATGATTGGTTTTGTATTAAATAAATCTATTTATTTTCTATTTAAGAGTAGATCCTATACATTTTTATTTTTGCTGTGAAATTGCACCATTGTAGAGGAAAAGTCAACTAGGACAAAGTGACCCAGAAGAGGGACCAGGAACTGGGGAAGAGTTTGTTTAGGTTACTTAGAAGATGCCAGCCAGCTGTTGGATTTCAGCCAGGCAGTCATAATTTCTGTTTCAGCTTTTGTACACTCAGCTTCAGATTATGATTCTTCAAGGCTAACTCCTGTCTGCACATAGCAGCTAACTCCCACTTTGGCTCCAGAGCACCCAGCTTCAGATAAGGACACCTCAAGGCTAGAGTTATTTTTCGCATCAGCTTCTGTATCTCCTGCTTTTGCTACGTAGGGAAGGGTGTCCAGAAAGCAATAAAAGCCCTGCTCAGCCAAGGCTCGGGGCTCAGAATTTGGGGTCTGTACTCCTCTGGGCCCGTGCACGTTAATAAAGGGTTGTGCTTCGCCATCCCACTGCGTGTTGAGTCGTTTCTTCCGTAACACCATTACCTGCCTAACTACTTCTGAGAATATGATCAGAAATATGCATAATGCTGAGAATATTAAAAAGCTTAAAAACTATCCTTGCCCCTTAATAATTGAGATAATTGTGGGAAATAGGAAAACTATAAAAATGCAAAACATCTATGCTAATATCCAAAAATATAAGACTATGCTAAAGGCAAAAATGGTAGATGGGAAGGTATTTAGTGGGTAGAATTATGGTAGAATCAAATAAGAAAAATAAATCTCTATCTATCTATCTATCTATCTGTATCTATCTATCATCTAATTTATATTACTATAATATGTCTAATCTATCTGATCTTGAGGCTAAACCTATAGGTTATCATACTAAATCCAAACAAAAAGACTGTGGGACATCACTTAAAATGTTTTAGGAGCTTAGTAATTTGTTGAAGATATAAAATAAGTAAGTAAATGAGGATTACAGGTAGGATATCCTTATTTTTTTTTTTGTTATTTCTCATTGTTTCTGAGAAGGAATGTGCAGAAGTTAACTGAAGTGCTCTGCCCAGTCGGTAGAAAAATGGCAATTGCTAGTATATGTTGGGTAATGTTTCATTTTATCATAATAATCACACAAATCATAATAAATTTAATTTTATTTGCATAGTTTTATTTTCCCATAGCATATTATATTTTATTATCTAACATTATATGAAATTAAATTGTTAGTTGATATTAGTAATCCATAAGAGGCAAGGGCAAATAAAGAGATCATCCCTGTAGAAACCCAAGTGAAACTTTTTTCACAAAGTTTGTTCCATTTTAATGTACATTCAAGCACCACATTCAGTAATCTGTATATTTGCATGTTAATTTAATTTGTGTTGGATTTTCCAGAGCACAACTTATTTTCATTGTCTTTTCTCTATTATCTCAATGTTTGTGTTAGGTTGGTTATTACCCAACCATTTTAGCAGAACACATTATTTTCCAGAATTACAACACCCTTATTGTTATCTAGAAGTGACTAATTGCTGATTGTATAATTACTTTATCATGAAGCCATACAAGAAATGAAATGAAATTCTTGAGTTTCTTTTCTTATTGATTTTTATTTTAAGGGAATTACTATTGGATTTTTCTTAACTATCACTTAAACAAATTAATTCTTAACCCCAAATTATAGATTTAAATTGCCAGCCTTGTTCAATACCAAACAACTATGTCCATATCTCATGTAAAAATTTTTAAATGGCATTACAAAATAGAACACTTAATAAGCAGTGCCTGGGACTATAAAATGAATGTGTAATGAACCTGCTACTCTCATGAATTGATTATTTTTAATTACAAATAGAACAAATAAAAAGTATCTGCAGTTTTAAGAACACATTTTCTTTTAAAGGCTCATGGCTTCTGTCAGCGTAAAGTAGTCTGCTCTACGTATTCTGGAGGAGACAGTGTGTTCTTTTTCTGAGCGGGTTGCTCACAAGAAATTTTATATTCTTGTTCTTTTACATCTTCAAACAGAGACAAAGAAAAAATAAAACAAAATAAATTGTCCTCCTTTTTTTTCAAATAAGAAGTATCTATTGATTAAACACTTATTTTATGCTGTGCAGAATGTTAAGTAATAAAATACATCGTGAGATATTCCTTAATATTACTTAATTCTGGTGACCCGATCTCAAGAGAGTCCTGTGAGACCAATATATGCATATAATTTAAGTTTATATTTACGCTTATATTTTTATATACATACATAATTGAGCAACCAAATTTACCTGAGAAATGAGCAAAGATATGCTGCTTTTGAGTACAGACTAAATAATTAAGAATCTTTGGTTTTCCTGAAAAGTGCAAAATTGAAATAGATGCTATTAAAATTATTGAATTCCACATTTCCATGCCTGTGGTTTGACTTTTCTGTTAGTTTATTTTGTTCATTAGATTCCTCATATAGGTGAGATCATATGGTATTTCTAGTTCACCACCTGGCTTATTTCACTTAGCATGATGTTTTGGAGTTCCATCCCTGCTGTTGCTGAAGGACCCACGGACATGGACCACAATGTGGGAATAGACTGTGGAAGTGGGGGGCAGGCGGGATGAGTGGAGGAGGACAAGGGGGGAAAATTGGGACAACTGTAACACAATAACAATAAAATGATTAAAATAATAAAATTATTGAATTCTCAACTTTGTCATAATCTTACCAAGACATGTTGTTAATTATTTAATCAATTTTTACTTTTGTGCTTAGGTTAAGACTAATCACTTAAAATATCTTGTTTTTATTTCCATTATTTGAAGCTATTATTCATATTAATCTAGTTGAACCTAAATCCATATTTTCAGGATACGTTGAGGTTGATAAGTGGATATCATAGAAGCAACTTGCTTTTTGTTCAAGAAAGCACTTACAAATTTTCAAATGTTTTCAAAAATTTATGACCAAAGTAGTACCTTCCTGTTAGATCAGGGGTCCCCAACGCCCAGGCAGAAGACTGATGCGGGTCTGCGGCCTGTAAGGAAAGGGTGAACAGCAAGAGGTGACTGCGGGCCAGACTGCAAAGCCGGCTGCCATTACTGCCTGAGTTCCACCTCCTGTTCCACCTCCCCACCCGCAGGGCGTGGAAAAATTGTCTTCCATGAAACCAGTCCCGGTGTAAAAAAGGTTGGAGACCAGTGTCCTAGGTTATAACAATGGCAATTTCAACATGGATATGAAATAAGCGCAGTTTTTTTATTTTCTTGTGTTTTAAAAGTAATAAATTTCTCTCTCTCACTATATATATATATACATATTTCTATATCTATATCTAATCTCCTTCCCTTTTCTTCTGCTTCCCAAGACCCTTAGTAGATGCCCGCAATGATGGATAGCACCAAACCCTACGTGTATTACGTTTTTCCTAGGTAAACATACCTGTGATAAAGTTTCATTTACAAATTAGACGCAGTGAGAGGTTAGCAGCGATAGAACTGTTATAAAAAATATACTATAATAAAAGTTATGTGAATGTGGTCTCCCTCAAAATATCTGGAATTTTCCATTTAATATTTTCATGCTTCAGTGGACCTGGGTAACTTGCAGAAAGTGGAACTGCAGTTAAGTGGAAATTACTATGTATCCTAAATCCACAAACTAAAATGCACGGACAATCCCTGGCTTATGGCGGTAAGACTTAATGATTTTTTGACTTTATGATGATGTGACAGCAGTGTACATTCAATAGAAACCATACGTCAGCTGTTGATTTTCAACTTTTTCCTATGCGAGCTGACATGTGGCACAATACATGTTGCAATGCTGGGCAGGGGCAGTGAGCCCAAAGATCCAGTTAGCCACACGGTCAGGAGGGTCACGAGGGTAAACAGCCGATGCTCTAGGTGTGTGAAGTGTTCTCAGTATTTTTTTATATTGTGCTTTGCATTTGATCATGTGTACAAAGCACCCATCTGTGACCCCTACTTCCGGTGAGAAACGGAGGAAGGCACTTACTCATGAGAAGAAAATCAAGATAACTGCCCACTGATAGGCTAAGTAAAGTGTCCTGAGCATGTTAAGGCAGGCAAGGATAGGCTATGACGTTTGTAGGTTAAATGTATTACATCCATTTTTTACTTATGATATTTTAACTTAGAAAATTACAAATTTAGCAACCTTCCTAAGTCTAATTTAAGTGACATTTTTTTCTGTAAAGCCTTTGAAACTATTGAAATCAAAGTACATTTTCCCATCCTTGAATTTTTGTAAAATTTACAAATACCAAAACTGATTTTAGCTTTTTAGTCAAATGATGTCTTCATATATTTTCCTTAAAGTCTGATCTTTGATGTTAAGAATGGGGCAGGGTTTGGCAGATACTAAATGCACAACAAAAATCTGTCATTTGATTTTTTTATGTCAAGGCAGGACATAAATTACTACGCTACATTGCACCACAATGGCCACATAAGTGACATATGATTACTATTATATTAAACTTTAATTGCTAAATTCTAAAAAAAAAATAGTTAAACCAAAATGAAAAAGGAAGATAAAGTAATTTAATGTTAAAGTGATTGTTCATCTAAGGCAGGGGTGTCAAACTCATCTTCACTGGGGGCCACATCAGCCTCACGGTTGCCTTCAAAGGGATGAATGTAATTTTAGGGCTGTATAAATGTAACCACTTCTTAGTTGTTAAGAGAGAGCTCAGCATTGCCGCCGGGTAGAATCAAAGTGCCGGGCCAGGTAAAACAAGGTGGAGGGCCGGATTTGGCCTGTGGGCCTTGTGTTTGCCACCTATGATGTAAGGGACATTAGGTAAATTTTATTTCATTTGCCAAAACTGATGAATTAGCAGTGGCTACATAATAAGTCTTGGAGAGTATCTGGATTGACTTGGTAGTGGCGGGAACAACGATGCATTGAAGTGCCTGACTTGGGCATTGCACAGGTCGGGGTATGCCTACCTCGTACCTGCCGACATAGAAAGTTACAACAATATCACAGCTGGCTCAGAGAAGAGTTTTATTCCTTTGAAATCATGAGTCTGTAAAGCTAATAATTTATAAGAACCTATAATTTGGTGTTACACTAGTAAAACATGTATATGTAAAGGATCAATTTCCTTTCTCCTTAAAGACTATGCTGGTGGTCAATTAGTAAAAATCTACATAAGTGCTTTAGTTATTTATCTGTTTTATTGTGATGTTAGGAAATTCAAACAAATTAAAAAGTTAATTTTATTTTTATTGCTTGAAAATTATGAATTTTAAATAGATGTTTGAATAAATATTTGCATCGTAAAAAACACTGAATAAAGTCATTGATGATAAAAAAACTTCTCAAAACAGTATTAATTTCTCTATAATCTAGTTGAGGGCCATTGAATATACTGTCAGGAATATAAATCGATATCATCTGCCATTCAAATATTAGGCATAAAATGCATTCTCAATGTACCCCACTGCAGTGCATAATAGTGATCAGATTTAGTCCCAGAGAATTTGATTTGTGATGTTTAATCATTCACTTTGCTTTTCTGGGCAATAGTTTATAGTAAAATTGGGGTTTGAACTACATGTGTTCCCTTTCTGGTCAATATTCTGTGACTCTGTGTATTGACAAAAATTACATTAAAGTAGAACAGTTGAAAGGATAATACTACACGTGTCAATATTTTAATCAACCGATAGCACCTAAAACAAACACAACAAAAGAAACAAACAAACAAAAATACCTTATACTATTATATAAAGAAACTGCATATATACAATTCATTTAAGGATGTATGGTCTATAAGCACAAAAATAACAATTAGCTTATGAAATTACACTTTCTCTCTAAATCTGTACATGCAATATTTTCAGGTAAATAAGACTGGATAGTGTAGAGTTCCTGTAAAGTGTACTCATATGGTGGAAACAATTTGTTTTCTCTTGTGCTACACACATGGCATAGTGCCTCTCACTGCTGGGTATTCACTATATGAGGTTTGTCCAGAAAAAGTTCAGCCATTGTTAATATAACGAGAACTGTTTGCATAACATCAATGTAACCTGGCAGCCAAGGAGAGTGGACTGGAATGCCCATGTGTGAACAATGATGACTTCACTGTACTAGTCAGTGGGGGCAGCAGACACCATTGAGTGAGCACATGCATTGTGTGGCTGTCACATTAAAAATGATTAAGCAAGTAGAGCAAAGAATTTGTATCAAATTTTGCATTAAGCTTAAACATTCCTCCCTGGAAACTATTCAGATGATTTAGAAAGCTTTCAGGGAAGATGCAATGGGTACAGTGCAAATAAAAGTGTGGCACAAATGCTTTGAAGATGGTCAAGAATCTGTAAAAGTGATCCATGTTCTGGGAGGCCTGCAACAAGCAGATCACCTGAGAATGTTGAACGTGCACAGGCTGCAATCAACAAAAATTGGTGACTGACGGTGTGAGAACTAGAAGTTGATCTGGAGATTCCAAAAACTGCTGTGTCTGAGATTTTGACACAGGATCTTGGCATGAAACATGTTGTGGCAAAATTCGTTCTGCAGCTTCTGCTACCAGAGCAGAAGGAACATTGTGTTGCAGTTGCTGATTACTTGATTCAAACCGCTACCAATAAACCAGATTTGGTACCCTGCTACTTCTGACATTTTCCAAAACTAAAATCACCTTTGAAAGGGAAGAGATTTCAGACCATCAATCAGATTCAGAAAAATAGGATGGGGCAGCTGATGGTGATTCCAACAAAGGATTTTGCAGAGTGTTATGAACAGTGGAGGAGATGCTGGGAGAACAATGCGAGGTCCCAAGGTGCCTACTTTGAAAGGGACTGAAGCATCACTGTCTTATATACACTGTTTCTTGTACCTTGTGTCTTCTTTAATAAATGTTCCTATTTTTCATATTACATAGATGGATACTTTCTGGACAGGCCTCCTAAATTCAACAGATCCTTTAGGAATATTAAAGTAAATTGAAGGACAATGACAGCACTATTAGAAAGGGGATGATGCTTAGAACAGGTAGGATTGAACAGACCTTTGAGATATGGGTAAAACTTTAATGTAAACGAGAGCAAGTTAGGGATTTAGTAGCAGTATAAACAATAGGAGTGAATTCCTCCATCATATTCTCTATCACCAAATATGTAGGTTTCTTACACAGTAACAATGTATATACTCCCTGAAACCTCCCTTTTATTTCTTACAATTTTTTTAAAATTCCCATTGGGATGCTGAGTATATATAACAGATACATGAAAACAAATGAAACTATACCATCTTCTTACACTGTATACAAGGACAAACTCAAAATCAATTAAAGACTTAAATGTAAGAATCGAATCATAAAATGTCTAGAAGAAAACATAGACCATAAAATCTCTGAAATTTCTCTTAGCAATGTATTTTCTGATACATCTCAGTGAAGGGAAACTAAAGAAAAAATAAACAAACGGTACTATATCAAACTAGAAATCTTTACACATCAAAGGAAACCATCAATAAAATGGTAAGACAATCTGCTGAATGGAAGAAAATATTCACTGATGATACATATGATAAGTTAACATCCAATATTTATAAAGAACTCATACTCCTCAACATCAAAAAAATAAACAACCCAATTAAGACATAGGGGCAGCACCTGAATAAACACTTCTCCAGAGAGGACATATATTTGGTCAAAAGACGTGAAAGGACACTCAATGTCACTAATTATCAGAGAAATGCAAATTAAAACTACAATAAGCTATTACTCCACAACTCTCAGAGTGGTTATCATCAATAAATCTGTAAACGACAAATGTTACCAAAAATGTGGAGAAAAAGGGACCCTCATGGACTGTTGGTGGGATTGCAAACTGGTGCAGCCACTATGGAAAACAGACTGGGGCTTCATCAAAAACTTGAAAATAGAACTGCCTTATGAACCAGCGATTCCACTTCTGGGAATTTATCTGAAGAAACCCAGAACACTAATTTGCAAGAATATACACAACCCTATGTCCACTCCAGCATTATTTATGATAGCCAACATGTGGAAGCCGTCAAAGTGACCATCAATAGATTAAGTGGATAAAAAAGCATGTCTATACAATGGAATATTACTCACCCCCCCCAAAATAATGAAATCTTACCATTTGAGACACCATGGATGGACCTAGAGGGTATTATGCTCAGTGAAATCACTCAGCCAGAGAAAGGCAAATACCACACAATTGTACTTCTATGTGGAATCTAAAGAATAAAATAAATGCACAAACAAAATTGAAACAGAATCATAGACACAGAGAGCAAACTGCTGGTTGCTAGATGGGAGGGCATTGGGAGCCTAGGTGAAAGAGGTGCAGGGATTAAGAAGTGTAATTTGATAGTTATGAAATAGTTTGGGATGTAAAGTACAGCATAGGGAATATGGTTAATAATATTGTAACAAGTACATATGGTATGCGGTACGTAGTAGAAATATTGGGAACACTTTGTAAAGTATATGATCATCTAACCATTACTATACATCTGAAACCAATATAAAATAATAATGAAAGTAAACTGTAATTGAAAAATTAAATTTTGAAAATGTCCATTAAGTCTTTCAACCACCTTTAGTTCCTCAGAATCCTATACAATAATTCCCTGTGTAAGATAAAACTCTTAAAATGCATTCATTTTGCTATTGTAAATTGTGCTGCTATGAACATTGGGGTGCATAGGTTCTTTTGGATTGGTGTTTTGGGGTTCTTAGGGTATAATCTCAGCAGTGGAATTGCCAGGTCAAAGAGCAGTTCCATTTTTAGTTTTCTGAGAAAATTCCATACTGTTTTCCATAGTGGTTGTACCAGTCTGCAATCCCACCAACAGTGCACTAGGGTCCCCTTTTCTCCACAACCTCTCCAACACTTGTTGTTTGTTGATTTGTTTATGATGGCCATTCTGACCAGTGTGAAGTGGTATCTCATTGTGGCTTTAATTTGCATCTCTCTGGTGGCTAGTGATACCATCTGGTGGTTGAGCATCCTCTCATATATCTCTGGACAGAAACCTAATCAACAAAATGAACAAGCAAGCAAAGAGTAGCCAAAGACATTGAAATGGAGAACAGGCTCACAATGATCAGAAGGGAGCGGGGAGGGGATAATCGCAGAAAAGGTGAAAGGTTTATAGGAACAATTATAAAGGACACATGGACAATAACAAGGGGGGTTGGAAATGGGGAAGGGAGGCAGGCAGGGCTGGGGCGAAAAGGCAGAAAACTATACCTGAACAACAATAAAAACATTAAAAAAATAAAATGATGTAAACAATGAAAAAATAAAAAATAAAATGCATTAATTGTATTGTATATTTTATAAAGACAGAAAATATTTCCCTAGTACTTGTTTAGAAATTGCACACTATACACATTATGTAACGAGATTCCACACATATCGTCAAGTATTTCCAAACTTGGGTTAATCACAATTTAGAAATAACCATGTGCTTTCAGGCTTCCAAGTCTTGTTTTAGGTGAGTTCTGTTCAGAATGATCTTTCCCATTACCTTACAGCATTCACACTCATCCTTTTTTGTTTGTTTATTTTTATTAATTAAAAAGGCCCTTTTTGCTTATAAAAATAAAGTAAAAGGAGAGTTTCGTAAGAACATGTTGTAAGTTTACTCAATTTCTTAGTCTTATTCTTTATGGCTCATCTCACATACATTCATAGGTGAAACTGCCTATGGCTTCTCATTCAGTGCTCCTATATTTTCACTTCAAAAATACACTCTGTATAGTTAGTTTA
Source organism: Anoura caudifer (assembly GCA_004027475.1). Taxonomy (NCBI): domain Eukaryota; kingdom Metazoa; phylum Chordata; class Mammalia; order Chiroptera; family Phyllostomidae; genus Anoura; species Anoura caudifer. The sequence goes on along the minus strand of PVKU01005660.1, from coordinate 72,036 downwards.
AGTAGCACTTATTGTACATTTTCTCTGAACAGGCCAGCAGAGTATTGCCATGATGGATCCAAATCAGGATACTGTGTCAGGGCAGCACCTTTGCTTTAGGAGGGAGGAGGTGGAGTCAAGGTACCTCATCCAGGGACATACCAGGTCCAAAGCAGGTGCTTCATCTACAAATAATTCTCATGGTTATTAGGAAATAGCAAAGAATTTCATAAATATCAGTATCACAGTATGATTGTAGGTAGTTGAAGAGTATAAACCTCCTCTTTTTCAAACTCATTATGGATGGTAAGCAGCAATGAAATCAAACTCTTGCAAATAGGCATGAGGGCACACTACAAAGTATGTTATCTGTTGGTACCACAAGAAATATATCATTAGACACTTAAAATCACACAGTTTAAAGGCTTATTCCAAGGAAACCATAACAACATTCTGAGAGTGAGAGTAGCAAGCTTCGGAGGTGGCTCAAAAAAGAGTGCCCTCCAAGGGTGAAGAACCAGTGTGACTGCCAATGTTATGAACTATTGTACTCGCAAGGTTTTAATGCCTTGTTTATGAAAAGCAGAAGGGGTCTTACTATGCTTCTAACCAAGAAACATAATTTTCAATTTATTTATGTTATATACAAAGAGAGATAGAGCCAGCTAGCTAGATAGAAAGGTAAAGAATTTTGAAAGGTATAATATGAATTCTGGAATCTTAATACTTGATTTGTGAAGAACCTATATGCTGAAAACTACAAAGTATTATTAAAAAGATTGAAAAAGACACAGTGTAATGGAAAGATATTCAGTGTTTATGGATTGAGATAATCAACATGGTTAAAATCTCCTTATTACCAAAGCAATGTACAGATTTAATGCAATCCCCATTAAAATCCCAATGTTATTTTTAAAGAAATATGATGTATACTAAAAATCATCAGTTTTGTTTGAAATGACAAAAGACCTTTAATAGCTAAAGCAATCCTGGAAAAGAAAAGAACAAAGAAGGAGGTATCATACTCCCTGGCTTCAAGTCATACTTCAAAGTAACACTAATCAAAACAGCATGGTATTGTTAGAAGACCAGATACTCAGACCAATGGAACAGAATTGAGAGCCCAGAAATAAAATCACATGTACATGGGCAAATTTTTGACAAGAGAACCAAAAACACACAATAGGGAGAGAAAATCTCTTCAATAAATGGTAATAGAAAAATTGAAAAGCCAAGTGCAAAATAATGAAAGTAGATTACGGTTTGTCTCCATGTACAAAAATTTCACTCAAAATGGATCAAAGACTAAATATAAGATCTGAAACAAAGAAGAAAACATAGGTATTAAACTTATGGATATTAGTCTTAAAAAATATTTTACGAATTTGACCCTAAAGTCAAGGAAAGTAAAGGCAAAAATGAAATAAATCAAACTAAAAAGCTTCTTCAAAGAAAAAGAAATTTTCAATAAAACAAAAAGGCAACCAACCAAATGTGAGATGATATTTACAAACAACAGATCTGACCAAAGGATTAATATCCAAAATATATAATGAACTCATATGACTCAACATCAAAGAAACAAACTATCCAATTAAAAAATAGGCTGAGAACCTGAACAAACACATTTCCCTAGAAGACATGGCCCACAGATATATGAAAATATATCAACTTTGCTAGCTATTAGGGAAATGCAAATCAAAAGTACAATAAGATACTACCTCACACCTGTTAGAATAGCTATTGTCAACAAGATAGGTAATAACAAGTGTTGGAGAGTTTGTGGAGGAAAAGAAATAATTATTCACTACTTGGAGGAATGTAAACTGGTACAGCCACTATGGAAAACAGTATGGAGTTTCCTCAAAAAAAAAAAAAAAAAAGAATATAGAAATATCATATTACCCAGCAATCTCTCTTCTGGGCATCTATCCAAAAACTCAAAACATATTTATATACAAAGATATTTGCACCCCTATGTTTATTGCAATATTATTCACAGTGGCCAAAACATGGAAACAACCAAAGTGTCCTTGATAGAGGATTGGATAAAGATGTGGTATGTGTATACTACTCAGCCATAAGAAAAGATGAAATGTTGCCATTTGCAATAACATGGATGGACCTTGAGAATATCATGTTAAGCACAATAAAGCAGTTAGAAAAAGCTAAGAAAGATATCATTCCACTAATAAGCTAAGAATCATATGATTTCACTAACATGAAGGATATAAAATTGAAACTCATAGACACAGAGAACAATATGGTGGTTACCAGAGAGACGGAGTTGGGAGGTAGGAAAGAGTAAATATACTATATATAAAATATTTATCTTAAAACAAATATATTATTACAGAAAATGTAACACTATTCAGAATATGTCCTGCTGCAGGAGAAACTCCTGGAAAGAAATAAAAAGATGAAAGTAGGGGAATGCCAGAAAAACAAAGGAAATAAAAGAATAGGAAAAAAAAATTCAAACACAAGAGGAGGGTTGTGTAATTTCTTGGCATAAAAAAATTAGGCGAACAGAATGTTTCTGCTATACAACATGATGCACATAAAGTAGCCTAAAAGAAGGTGAACTTTATCACCCCTACCTGATAATTTTCATATATAAATTCTATTTTGATTTAAACTTCTTGAAAGCAGGGACTACTTTGTTACCACTGTCTTTTCCCAGTGCCTGTTAGAATGCCTTACAATACGGTACACATTAAGCAAGTTACTATTTGCACAGATGAAATAACACTATTTTCGCATATTCAGTGGGAACAGTCACAGCTTCCTAGGGAACTCTTGCAGTTGCTATGGTCTGATGCTTGTTGAAGCACTCAGATAATTATTTATAAATATAACCATTTAATTTAACATTGCCATGAGGAAATAATAATATTGATCCTAATAATATGTAAAGATTTGAAACTGATTTTTGCTCTTCACAGTGGATGCAAATGTGTTTAATAAGATTCCATTATTGAATGCACACTTCTCTGCAAACCTTTAGCTGTCTTCCAAAAACTGGTAGCTGTTACAAAGTCTAAGTCATTAGGAGGTATGACAGAAGTATAATTGAATAACATTATAGGATCATAGTTACACAGTACATTTAATATTAAGGGCAATGCATTGGAATTAAGTGAAAAAATATCCTAAATCTTGCCTCATTGCTGAAGAATATCAAAATACATAAGGGTCTTTAAATCCCTAAGTGTTTCTTACATTGTTAATATCATATTTTTATAATCTAAACACATTTTAATTGAACCCCTCAACAACTACTCAAAAAAACTCATGATAAAAAATAGGAAAGATTATTTTCCCCTGTATCAAGTAACTGTCATGGTAAGAACTATAAGCATTTATAATTACAAAATTTTATTTTAATAAATAAACCACAATATCTGAGATATTATTATCAAAGTTCATTGTTATTTGCATTATACAAGGTTTCTTGGGAATTTAATTGGGGTTTGTGAGAGCATAACCATGGCAGAAATATACAGGGGGCTTATAGAACATGACAGAGATACCAGTGTATACAAAATAGACACTTAAAGCTACAGGGCACAAGCCACCAGGTATAGACATTGAGTGCTTTACAGGTTTTCAATTATTATATTTTTATGAGTAACCCACCTACCACTTACGCACAGACATCCACACACATATACAGTCAGAAGAAAGAGAAAAAGGTTTGTGTTGGGCATAGTATGGTATGGATGGGCTCATCCATTAGGGAAGGACAGAATTCAAGAAGAAAATAGTGCTGCATTTCATAGTATCAGAACTGATTTCAGCCAGATTGGTGAAAAACTATGAAGACTTTTTGGTGAAATTTTGGAGTCACTAAATATGTCAAGATATCAATAGAACAAAATACATTTTCTTATTTAGCGCAATTGGCAAATTTCCAACCTCAGCTTTCCTCCTTTCTTTTTCCAGTTGATTACAGTATAGTGAAGTTTGGTTTTGCTTTAAAATGTAAAGATGACCCCTTTCTGCAATAATTGAAGTACACAGGTTGTTTATGTAAGAGTTAAGTGAAATTATATTAGACTGGTATTTTTTAACTGTATAAATGTTAGAGAGGCAGGTTTCCTCCATTTAAATTCTCTATTCATTTCATTTATTGTAAAGTTAATGTTCTGTGTGTGTGTGTATGTGTGTGAGAGACAGAGACAGAGACAGTGAGAGGCAGACGGGGACAGAGATGAGGGCGGGGTAGAGAATAAGTTTACACAAGAACTAAGAGAGGGCACAGAAAGCTTACTGAGACTTAATTACATGTTAATAAAGCTATTTTTTCCTAGAAATACAATGGAAAATGCAAGTGGAATCGATATTCTCCTTTATTGCCAATCCAATGTCTGATTTAGCTTTATATTTGGTGAGTCTTCAAGCCCATATTCAGACATATATTGCAACGCTCTGTACTCATTGTCTTCCCCAAGCTTGGCTTGTATGCTCTTCAGTCAGGGACACAGCACAGCTCATGTGTGACTTGCAAGGCTGGCAAAGCACTGCTGTGACCAATTAGTTGTCTCTTAGAAACACCAATATTATGCATAGAATACAGTTTGCTAAGTCAGTCCTTCTTACTTTCTTTTATTTTTTAACTAACTGAATCAGAAAGAATGTATTATACACATTTTTGTTTTGCATATAAATTGGAAATTATTGCTTTCCCCTACCTGGGGTTGCAAATAATGTTTCTTTCACTGTTGTCTGAACAACAATCTCCATCTTTAGATGAGGCCTGTCCAAATTATTGGAAAATTATAATGCTTGCTGACAGCATGCTTAGAAGCGATCAATCAAACTTCCCCAAGAGAAAATTCTATTTTTTAAATGAAGCTTTATAACTATGATGGCTTCAAAGGTCAAGTTATTTCTTTTCTTCAATTTAAGGACATGTTCTGGAGTCAATCAATTTTAACTCAACAAAAGACCTTACTCCTCAATTTCATTTCATCTTCTGCATTAACTAAGATAATTAAACCTGGATTGCTTAGCAAAATGTTGATTACCTTTTTCTGATGAACAAAGTGTGCCATCTAGATGTTTTTCTCTCTCAAATTTCATTAATTTGAAAGAGTAGATGCATTTTTCTTGTATTAAGAATAAAATAAGAGCGATCACCCAGCATGCTTTGTGTTTGGTAATGAATGTCAACGACCCCCATCCCACTCCATCTGTCAGGCATGAAATTGGTTGGGCTGGGGCTGGGGCTGAGGGTGGCTGCCTGGGATGGTGACTGGTCAGTCCTGGGCTTCAGAGATTCATTGAAAATCATGGACTTTCTCAGACTGACTGAGATAGAGCTCAATGTAATAAGAAAGTTTTATTGACTTTCTCTCGCCCTCTGCTTTTAACCCCATGAACATTGTCCTGAATTAGACTGACTGTCATTTCTTCATAATACTTTCACAACATTCCCTGGAAATCTCAGTGAATTCGTGCTCACTTTTGTCCTAGACCTGCAGTAACTGGTTTAGATAGAGTTTCATTCCCTCCATTTGTGAGTGCTCGAAGCCCAGTGCAATTTTGCCTCTCACATAATCACAATCCCAGGCCTCCCTGTGTCTGCTGTATGCACCATTAGGTATCTAGAACTTCTTTACTGCTAATGCACAAATGCTAATACTACTCACTTTTAGAGAACAACTTGATTTAGCAAAAACTAAGCTAAAATGTAAGATCAGATTGTCCATTCATAATGCAACAATCAAAAATATTTTTGAAAATGCCATGAAAAATGTTAGGCACATATAAAAATATGGATATATGTATAAATATATAAATTATGTATAAATGCATAAAAAGTATAAACATATAAACATATAATATATGAAAGATTTATATATATATTTGTGTGTGCAAATTAAAATGGCAAATGTGTTATAGAAATAAATATGCAATAATTTATTTTGGCCACATAGTTTCCAAACCAAAATAAAATGGCATGGGCAATCCCCTTTGTATAAGAAGTGTTGTATGTTTTGACACACATACACATTTAGGAAGATGCATAAATTTAAGTATCACATTCTAAGTGAAGCTTTGCTTATCCATCTCATTTAAATTTGTGGCAGTTTCTTCTTCTTCTAAAGCCTGGACTGATTCCTGTTTTATTTTCATAAGAGTACTTGACATCACCACACCCACTACATACATACAGTGTTTTTGTTAATTTTTATTCATATATCTTCTATTGGAGGACCAAATGCTCTGTGAGAGAAGAAAATTTAATTTGTTTTGTTCAGAGTTGTATCTGCAACACCAAGGTATTATATGAGAGATGCTTAACCAATATAAGTTGAATATACCTTTTTATATTGATGATCATGATGCTTTTAATAATCGATTGTTTATGAAGTATTTAATATATTCCAAGTGTGCATAATCTTATTCAATTTTCATAAAAATTTAAGGTGATATTATCCACATTTTTAACATGTGAGAATATTGAGATATAATGTTTTTAAGTTATTTCCTTAAGGTTACATGGTAACAGGGTGCAGCCAAGAGGGGGGCCCCAAATAGGGATTTGTAATGAGGTCCAGAACTCAGGGTGTCCAGGAAATATTAGAAAAATATATATAGGATGTCCTCACCCCCACAAGTCTGAGCTGGGGGAATGGGACACATGAAACAGGGCCATTCAGAACTGTGTTGTACAGCCACAGCTTTGCAGTTAACCTCTGGCATGGCCATTTAACATACAGTATCTCTAACCTTTAAGTGGTGTCATAGATATGTTAAATAGCTGTGGCCATGCTTTGAGCCAGGGGGATGGAAGTGACTTCCACCCAAAATGTAAGTGGGAGGCAATTCCCCCTGATTACAGTGCCTGCATGAGAGCTTGGAGATGATTGGCTCCACACCATGGGGCCACACCTGCCCAGACTCACTATGGCAGTCTAGTAAAGCCAGAAGAATACAGGAATGCTGGCAGGTGTAACTGATTGTAGGAAGAGTCAGAAATGGGGCTGCAGAGGAAGATTGGCGTGGAGATTTAAACCTAGGCACAGCAGCCATGTGGGGGGTGGGGGGGACCATGTGGCTTTGGCAGAGTGAGGATCCTGCAGCTTTGGGGTGCTCCCTTTTTCCACGTGGCTTATGAAGCAGGAGAGACCTTGCCTGGAAGAAAAGAGGTGAAAGGACTCTTGTTGATGGGCCATGAGAAAGTGCAACATGGCTTTGGATTAGCTGGAGATCATGGCGGCAACACTCCTGATGGTGCCAGGAGCCTGAATCATGGACTTCTACATTTTTTCCTGAGATACGGTACCCCAGACTAGGGCAGAGGGAGAAGGAAGGACTGTGTGTGTCTGTGGGTCTCCTAAAGGACTGTAGTATTTTAATGAACACATTAAGTCGCTACTCTAAGTCTGTATAGCTTTTAAATAAATAACTCCTTTTCTTTTCACAAATCTCTGGCATTGAGAGATGTCTTTTCTCTGGTGGCAGGCATAGTGAACCTAGTGGGGGGTACCCCTGGGGAAAAATGGGGGGCCCTTTTAGTAATAGTATATTATGCACCCCCCTTTGGGTCTGTTCTGTAACAACATTGTCAGGGAATTCCAATTCAAACCCATATATATAGTCAATGTAAAAATTCATACTTCTTACCACTAAACAATTTCAGCTTCAAGTAGTAGAGACTACGCAGGGTTTGTATTTTTTTCAGAGTTGCTTATGCTAGTGAATCTGCTGATGTATATTTATGTTCAGAGAAATTCTGTTTGAATAAGGTAGATTATTGTACCACTTAAGTGAGAAAACAGTTAATTCTAACATGAGATGAAATAAACTACAATATATAAGTATGATTTTAATCCATTCGTTCATCAGAATGCATTAATAGTCGCATTTGACAATGCGAGTTAGGAGCTCATTTGTTTGAATCAACAGTGTTAGAATAAATATCATTGGGAAAATATAATTAACCTTATAGAATAAAAGTCAAATCAAACCCCAAAGTAATATGTGTTTGTCTGGTAACTTTCTTTTCATTAAATTATACTTTCTGTTCATGTTTAACAGCACACTCAATATTTAATTATGTATTGCAACAGTTAAGCTTATTTGTTTTACTCCTTTAGTTATCAAACAATTACTGTTTTTAATGTGCCAGATATTCTTCTCAGCATTGGCGATCTAGCAGACAACAAGCTGAAAAAACAATTTCCCTTCCCCAGAAAGATTATATTTTAGTTGTTTCTCCTTAATTCATGATACATTATTTTGTGAAACCAATGGGCACGATTCTGCACTATTCTATTTTTGTATATCTTTCCTTCAGTCAGTTCAAAACCATAAGAATTGTCATTCATATTTCTATATTATATGGTGCTTGAGCTTCTACAAAGGAAAACAATCATGTAAAATTTTTTCCACTTGCTTTATTTTGACAAATATATGACTGCAGTAAGATTTTTAAAATTTTTCTAAGATAATCAGAGCATAATTATTTCATGTTCTTTTCTTAAGAGCAGCAGTTTTGTTTGAAAGCTTCTTCTTAAACCAGTTCATATTTTACCTTTTACCTTTACCATATTTTACCTATTTTTAGAAAGCTGAAGGAAGTTTGTCTAAATTACATACCTAAATAAAGATTTAAACCAAAACAAGAAATATTCATAATTATAAAAATATTGCAAATGATCTCTACATAGTTATCTTTTAAGCCATTTAATGTTGGACACTAGTTTATTTTTTTAGTTGATGTAGTATTTTGAAATGTTTTCCCAGTAACTTAACTAGATTTTAGAATCAATTAATTATCAAATCACATTAAATTTCAAATTATTTATCATTGGAAACCATGGAACTTTTTAGACCAAACCATGGTTATATTTTCTACCACAGAAAAATGGAACATTAAATAAAAAGGTAGATCATTTTTTGGCAGTACCACTTTTTGAATCAAATTGTGGAGTCATAGTTGAGCAGCTTGGTGATTTTGTTAAATAAATTAACTTCTGTTAGTAAACTTTTCCGCTTGCAATAAAATTTATATTACAAGACATAATTATATTGAGATTTGACTTAAAAGAATCGACGAGTTCAGAAGCCAAAAATTTTAATGGTTAAGGTCACCATCATTGTCATTGTCGTGATCATCACCACCATCATCATCATCATCATCAACATTAAACCCCAATGCTTTTATCCTACAAATTAATGTAGGGTATAGAGGAAACATATCTGGATTCAGATATTATGCTAAGTTATTTTATCCCTGCCTTTTCTCTCCACTGTGACCTTTATCCTGTTACTTGATACAAAGTCTCAGTTGTATTGCTTTCATGTAAGTAGAGATCCTTTATCATGTCTCTTACAATCAAAGACTAAAGGAAAAGGAGCAATCCAGTCTGTCAAATGCAGCAGCATTCCTGGAAATGAAGCATTATAGACGTGTAATTTAAGTCACATTGCCCATTTTAAAATAAGTTCCTAAAATGTTACTGCTTAGCTAGAATAGGAGATAACCCAGAAAGTAGAACTAACAAATGCCTGTTAAATATTGTTTATTCATTGTTGGGATTTAAAGTGTTCACCATGGAATGTGATGGTTTTTATGAGCAGGGGGCATTTGCGTCAAGCACGTGGTCAATGGAGTCTATTCCAATGACAGAAGACTTTGATCAAGACTGATAGCCCTGGCTGGTGTGGCTTGGACTGAGTGCTGGCCTGCAAACCAAAGGGTTGCCGGTTTGATTCCCAGTCAGGGCACATGCCTGGGTTGCCAGCCAGGCCCTCAGTAGGGGGCTCTTGAGAGGCAACCACACATTGATATTTCTCTCCCTCTCTTTTTCTCCCTTCTATTCCCTCTCTAAAAATAACTAAAACCTTTGTAAAAAGAAGACTTATAAAGGCAATGAGGCCAACTCCTTCTAGCTTTCACATACTGGTCCTCTGGAGGCTTGTCCCATTAGCAACTGGAGGCTGACAGAGGAACCAATAGGAGCAAAAGCTTCGGATGAGAAGCTGTGAAGTTGTGGGCCTGCGGGTGAGTATTTTGGTCTCAATAGTCTGCAGGTGTGTTGGTTGTAAGTAGGAAATGATACTATAAGAACGTACAGTATCTAGGGTTTAAATTGCCTCAAATAGTCACAATGGTCAGTGAATGGCACCTTTCATTGTTGCTTGCCCATGGCATGCCGACTAAAGAGGTGCAGTTCAGAGTCTGCGCGCACTAAGGCGACTGAGGCTGAGCCGAGTCGGGCAGATCAGAAAACTCATCAGAGTGGTTGTGGAGGCCAGTGCATGTATTTACGTTTAGACATAAAATATGCAAATGTTAATTTAGGAAGTGTGTTAGAAATATTCAATTATTTAACTCACTCGTTTGTTTACTCAGCATATCCAATAAAATTCTGTTCTCTAGGCATGAGACAGAAAGAAGGAAAACTTTAACCTCCACTTTATCCTCAGGGCAGGTCGGAATCCCAGCTGTTCACACGTCTGGCGGACAAGCGTGGATCGGCCTCCTGACGCCCTGCCTCTGTGCTTTGGCGTGGGGCCCAGGAATCAGCATGTATAATTGTTTCAAACGTGGGACAAGAACAAGCCTAGCAACTCCTCAAAGACACTGTCTGGGTGGAACTGAGCGCTGTTGGATCCAAAGTCCTCGATGGCCCCTGTGTTCAGTCCTTGGCCATTCTCCCCCTGTGCACACGGGGGCCCAGGTCTGGCGCAGGTTCAGGGCTGATTTAGTTCTGGTTCCGGTGACGACACTGACCAGCAACCCAGAATCAGGTCAGTGTTCCTGCTGTTTCCAATCCTATGTAGAACACGAGTATCAGGGGCTTCCAAGCTTCAAACTGTGTAGTGCTGAGTAGTGTTTCTGACAATAGTCACTTAGTGAATATTCACTTATCATTCATTTATTGAACGTATCCACAGGAATTTTGTTCTGAGCACTGCACCTCAAAAGTTACGCCTATAAAACAGAGATGATTCTAATGTTCCGAGAATGCAGAATTTTTTTAACACGATGCCTACTAGAGAACACATTTTCTAAATTATCAGATGATGATGATGATGATGATGATGATGATGATAGTGATTTTTCTGTTTCTTGTGATTAAGTAAAAAACATTGAATGCCTTAAGTTTAGCAAGTTTGTTCTTGCCTTGATTCTCACATGATTTACTACTTTGTTACTTTGCATGGTTTCTCTGGAACTATGAAATTGTTTTTTTTTTTTTTTTTAAAGAACTCTCCAGGTATAGAATATTTTTCCTAATGGAAACTATATGAAGAGAGAATTACAGTTCTTGTCTCTGGAGGGACAATTTGGAGACTTCCAGGGCTTAAGTATAGGTAAGAGTTTGTGGTTAATGCACTAATTTGCACCAGTGTGTGGTGGCCTGTTGGTGCACCGGCTCTCCCCACTGCAATACTTCCAAACGTGACCATCTTTCATTGAGTGCCTGTCGTATCCTACACAATGGACAGAACTAACTGTAGCAGGCTTATCTGTTATTCTTCTAATTTTACAGGTGAAGAGAAGAAAACTGATGGAAACGATGTGTTCAAGATAACAAAGTTAATGTGAGAATTTAAATTCTAACCCCGCTTTGGCCAAATATGAAGGCCAAGTTTTTCTCTATGTCCCTGAACAAAAAACTTTTTAAGTATCTCACAGTGCCCTTATTTTCCAATCACTTAAATGGATTTATCAGCTGGAGCTTGGGGTTTAACACACTCAATGCAAAAAAAAGCAATTACCTTGGCACACAGTAGCTCACTTTGAATATTCACACATTTTATAGCAATTTTGCCTACAGTATTCTTTTCTGATTAAATGTATACGTTGTAATGACTGTCTCTCCCTCACTACCACAGAAGGAACAAGTACAACAAAGAATATTTTGACTCCTATAAGTACTAATTTCCATATCCTTCAATCATGTGCAATGTGGGTGACTAAGGGTAGTTTAAATGGTAATACAATCCATGGGATCATCCCTGAATTTTAGCAAGAAATTAAATTTTAAATTGAAATCAGAACACCTTTAATGGTGGACTCCTAAGGGAGAAAAAGGTTCACAATAGAGGAATCAGTACGATTCCAACAACTTTAGGAATTCCTGAGATGATGTAATTGTGTTGCAACCACTCAAGGCTGGACTGGTTGCCTCGGGATTCAAATATGCACGGAGCCGTGGGGATGCCTGACATGCCTTTATCCACGGATGGGCGAGGCCTGCAGGCTGCAAGTTGCGTGTCCCCCTGCACATTGCCTGTCCCCAACTCCCCTACATACTACACACATACAAAGAAGGCAGGATGCCAAGGTACGGAACAACAGACCTTCATGCTACGCAGGCAGGCCCACCCAAGGGCATGGGAACAGTTTATGGGGCACAGTGTCAAGGCTGTGAGAACATTGCTCACCAGGCTCATTCCCAATATTATGGGAAACCGCTTAACTTAGTTGCCCAGACACCCGAATGAGGAAGCCAGACTGCCTCCATTTACCTTACGATCTCATATATAATTACGTTTTCTAAAAGACATCACGTGTACTCCAGAGTTAAACTAAGCAGATGACTGTAAATACAGTGTGGGAGCTTTGAAAAAGGAGAGATTTCTCCTCCATCAGAGAGACTATAACTAAAATGTCGAGCAGGCTTCTCTCATGTGAACCTACAGACAACAGTAAAGCAAGGTGCCAGTGGGAATCCTCTAAAGTGACAACTGTTGGAAGCTTGATCTCTGTTTCACCAGCAGGTGAAATTGGGCATTCCAGAACAAAGTGCACCAGACTGTCTGCTGCCTATTCAGAGAAGTTGCATCCTAGTTTTTATGAGATAAAATAAAATTGAACATCTTCATGTCATCCTGATTTGTAGGGGCACATATTTCATATTCTTGGGCATTTACTTGTGAGAAGCTGCAGTATGGGCTCAGTAAGATTAAATGACCTAGTGAGTGGTAGCATAATGACATGATAAACTAGGTGATTCCACATCACTCATTTTAATATAATAGAAGGCTTAATATAAAATAGGAAAACTTATGTCTTCTTTTTTCTGCTATATCCTTTCTATATATCTTTTGTATAAACTGAATTTATTGGGATGACTTTGGTTAATAAAATTATACAGGCTTCAGGTGTACAATTCTATAACATACCAACTGTATATTGTATTGTGTTTCCACCACCCAAAGTCAAGTCTTCTTCTATCACCATTTATACCTCCTTTATCCTCATCTACCTCTCTCATTCCCCTTTCCCTCTGGTAATTACCACGCTGTTGTCTGTGTCAATGATTTTTTTTTTTTTGCTTCATCCTCTCAACCCCCTCCACCCCTCTGACAGCTGCTGGTCCATTTGTGTTATCTTTGAGTTTGTTTCTATTTTCTTTGTTAGTTTACTTGGTACACTACATTCTACATACACTTATACAATAGAATACTACTCAGCTATAAAAAAGTATGAAATCTTACCTTTGCAACAACACAAATGGATTGGAGAATATTATGCTAAGTGAAATAAGCCAGGCAGAGGAAGACAAGTGCTACATCCTTTTATAGTAGGAGAAATTCCAGTTATATTTTTTCAGTTTTCTTTTTTTGTCCCTACAGTTTAAGACCTTCAGAGCCCTTGACTAAAACATAATTCATCCAGTTCGACTCTACACACTTTGTGATATTTTCTATGTTCTTTCTGACAGTGATCTTACGTATTCAGGACTTTAAATTATCAACTTAACTGTCCTGAGCTCCTGACCTTACTTCTAAAGTTCAGTTTTGTTCCAAATCAATTCAGTTAATTGGTCTTTGTTCCTGACGGGGTTGCTACAAGCCAGGTTTTTTTCCCCACTTCTCATCACAAGCCCTGATTAGTAATTTTCTCAGTTACTTATCATGACTAACCAAACTGTATAATGAGGGTGAATATCTAACTATTATACTCATGTTACACATACACACACACCCCTTCTTTTAAGTGTGAGGGAAACATACATTACAGCAAACTATATTGTTTGTAAGTAACTTCTACACAAGACTGTAGTAAGTGATTTGGGATCTAGGTAGAAGCAATACATCCAAAGTTTCCCATTAATAAAGGAACATGCATGAGCTCGAAATCGCACGGGAATGGAAGGCTAATTCTTTATTATGTTTAGTCTCAGTCATTTTATGTTTTCCCTGGCATGCCATACCCACCCCAGGTCCTTTAAATATAAGAACGTTCCTGGGAGACATTGAGTTGTCTTCTGAGTCATCAGAAAGTAGGTTTGCTCACTACTTTTGATGTTTTTATGTGACTTTACTGGTGGGGTTGTACAGGTTCTCCACTGAGCGCTTTGGCTTCTCAGCTTACGTGGCAAAGGGCAGGCCAAAAATGCTAAGATTCAGTTATTTATGCAAAAGACAAACATATCATGAAACAGTACCATGACATCAGCTTTATGATAATTCTAATTAATGTGTAGACAATTAGTTTCAGGAGAACAAGTACACAGGTAAGAGACTTGGATTATTGTTGTTTTATAGGTTTGGGTTTGTTTTGGGGTCCAGTCTGACCAACATTCCATTTAACATTCGCTTTCATTAGTACAGCATGGAGCACATACAGGTACACCAAAGGTCAGTGAAGACAAAACGGGAGATTGTGGTCAAAATTTGAGAAATAGGGCTTAATGGAGGGGTAAAGTAAAACAAAAGAGATGTGGAGGACGCAATATTGGAGATGTTAAAATTCATGATTCAAAAAATGCCAAAAACACTGAGGAGTTTGAGACCACAGACACAAAATGGGGGAAGACAGTCGGAGTTGGAAGGCACACTGGGCCAAGAGCAGCGCTCACCCCTGGAGCGGATGTGGCTTTAATCAGTAGCACATGCACATTTACCGCAGCCACGTTTCTTAAAGGCACAGCCCAATTTTGCACTTGTCAGATTCATCCTTTAACAACCTCCTTGAATTGGAATTCTCAGGGACATTGGCAGTGACTGCCTTTGGTAAGTGTACTCCTGTGAATGCTTTCGGAAATGCAGCACATAATCTCCCACTGGATTGTACACTCGTACTGCCTGGGTGTGATCTCCTGTTACTATCAAATGTCCTCAGAGCCAGAGACCCTGTTTTCAGCTTAGAAATTCTCTATAAACAGTAGAAGAGTTTTAGTTGATTTGACTAATTAAACATCTGTAAAGATAGGTTGCACAGGTGCTTATTTTAGGAGAAAAGTAACCATATATATTTTGAAGAATCAATTTTTTTATTTACTTGATTATCAAAATCTTATATTTGATCATCAACATAACATTTTTTAACATTGACTAAATTTAACACTGATAACATTTTTTTAAACTTTGAATGAGTGAGATTTAGAAAGTTGTTTTTTAAGTATGCTTTCAATGCCCATTCTCCATTCGGCAAATTTACTGTCATTGCCCTCTCCTCAGCGAAACTTATCAGGGCAGCAAGTCAATGACTGCTTGCTTTCTGGGCCACTGCTAATTCCATAGCAATCGTCTGAATGTTTGGAATAGCAGAGGATGGACAGTGGATTCATTGCTGGGAAATATAATCTCTGTAATGGCCTTTGTCACATTTTGCAGCATATAAAGCATTCCTGGGAGACAAATAGGACCCACTTAGTTTTCAACTAGCTCTTTAGGGTCCATTCATCTTCACGGATGTGTCAGCAAAGACACTAAAGGCACAGTGGAGTGTGTTCTTCAGGGAAGTTTCATTTACTCTTTAACGCAACACCATTTATAAAATACTGCTGCAAAAAATAATCACTTAAAGGAAACTCGTCAGTGGTGTTGCCATCTTATTTTGAATGCTGGTGCAGATGAACCAAGCCAACGCTGATTTAACTTCCGTGGAGAGGTCCTCTACTGATCAGCCCGTCCCAGCACAGAACAGTCACAAGGGCTCTGGGAGGGAAGCCCATGCTATTGCTGATCCTGACTTGATTGCGTCCTCCCACTGGAGGGCTTCCCTCCACAGCGTTACCACACTTAGACCTTCAGCAAGCTGAGGGGACAATGTAGTTCTTGATGCCCGTATTATCAGTTGCAACATCATTATCTCACTGGAAAATGAACATGATAGGAACATATCTGGTTTGAAAAATATAAATTTACTCTTGCTTACGTGTGTTTGTGTGTGTACATGTAATGCAAGGAAAAAGTTCAGAGACAAGGAAAAAAACTCTTTTAAAAAAGTAAGTAATGATAAAGGAATAAATGCCTATTAAACAACTATAGGTGTTTCTTTAACAAGAAATGATAAAGTGGAGGGATTTTTTTTCTGACCTCTCTAACTGAATTTCATGAAAACTCAAATAGGTGAAGTAACAGAAGTATACCACTTCTGCTCTGTGTTTATACAGGTATGAGGGTCATTTGGAGGAAAATTATTGGATATAGAATTCTTTTACCTTTCTACCTCTTAAGAAAAGTTTCAGGGCCTGGTGACACTTGTTTTACATGAGTGTCTGGGTATGTGACTTTTTCTCAGTTTCAGGGGCTTTCTTCAATGGGAAAATTAACCTTCCTAGGGAAACATACCTACGAGCTCTCACCATGCTTATTTTGCCCAAGTTTTCATATTATCTTCACTGGCATGCTCTTCTCAAGTAATTTTGTTCTTTGTTCCTTGAATCTTTCATAACTAATGTCATTGATAAAATATTGTAAAAATAATATAAATGATGTGAAATAATGGTAAATATTTTCTAGGCCAAGTACTGGTAGGTGGTAGTAGCTTAGAACACTGTTTAGGCAGAGTTTAGGCAGGACCATCAAAACCTGCATAGTATCAACCAAAGAAGTGATTAAGTAGAATGCTTATAGGTAATGGTGTACATTTAATAAAAGATATTATTTTGGTATTTGGTGGCTTTTATACACTTGGCAGCATATGGCCATCCCTTCTCACTCCACCATTCCTTTCCACTTTAAATAGAATTTCTTTGTCTCTGTTTCTGATGCTGTCCATGAGTTTGAAATCATCACGGTCACATTCTCCTATGATACAGTTCCTTGTATTAAAAAGAAGAAAAAAAACTTACTACATTCACCAGATAACAACCAAGAAAGAAGGTATTTAAAAACAAGAAAATCATACAAACTGAATTTTGAGGCATTTTTTGGACTGCATCCATCAGATTAGAAATATTGTTTCTGAAAATTCATTGAGTTATGCATTTGTATGCATGTTCTCCATTAAATAGGTAAAATTTAAAAGCAGGGCCTGTGGAGCAATCTGTATTTTCCTTTGGGCAGGGAGTCTTGCTGCTGATTCTGCCTGAGTGCATGAATAAGCCCCATTTACGCTTGAAACTAATCTGACTACCTTTTGGGGGGTCAAATGAAACTTCTTTAGGGGGGCCTCCCATATTCACTAATTGTGAATAAAGTGGTTTTTTTCCAATAATAAAAAAAGAGTTGATATCTTAAAAGTTACAGTTCACATCTGAGGTTTGGATTCTTTTGAAGTTTTTGGGTGGCCAGTGGGTATGGATGCTGACTCCTGTTGAGTCAGTAAGGTATGAGAAATATATAAGCAAAATGCACATGCACTCCAGGATAAGATATGACATGCAGTAGAATGTTATGTGTCAGAAACAGTATGTTAAAGAGGTTTTGTTTCTGTGTTTTTTTTCTTTAATGTCCTTGTATCTGGATTCACTTCTGAAGTCCCAGTTCTCAAATTATAAAGCCCCGTACATGTACACAAATACACAGAAACACCACTCTAATTATTTTATTTTCTTGAATTCCAGGGACTGGATCTATAAATGCAAATAGAATTGATTTTTCAGCTGAGTCAGAAAAGAACATTTAAATGAAACCAAATTTAAACTCCATTTTTAAAGAGTGGTTAGGTTTTATGTACAAAGGTAATGGCAGTTACCAGGAAAGGAGGGACTGTGTGTTCTCAGGAGCTTAGAAACAGAATAATCAGGTTCAATTACTTCTGGATTTCATTTATATTTTCAAAATAGAGCTCAGTTTGTGCTTACATGGATTTTGTTCACATTTAAAATATCTATTTTTATATGTGTATAGTTTATTTCCACCCCACAATTTCTAGAGATCTCGTTTCGGAAGGAAGATAAAAGACAACATTGCCAATTCTGCCACTTTTTCATAATTTCCATTCTATTTACATAGCATATGTCTACTGAAGCAAGTGGCCTTTGGGATGGGGGTAACATTAGAGCAAAACAAATAAAAAGAGAGGGCACTATGGAAATTGAGATTTCCTAAGGAAATCTGGTAGACTGATGGGAGAAGAGAAAAAGAAAATCAATGAAGAAATCAGAAGGATCATAGTTTCAGAGAGGGGAAACAATAGTGATATTTAAACACCATTTGATGGTTAGATTGTTAGATATCAAATCTTGATTGTTAGATTACAAAACATTTTAACTTCACAAAATGTATTCACAGAAGGAAGAAAGAAACAACCACACAGAAAAGAAGGAAGAAACAAGAATTTAAAAAAGTGAGGAGAGCTGTAGGAAACTCCAGGACATCTGTAAATGTTCCAACATCCAAATTATAGGGGTACCAGAAGGGGAAGAGGAAGAGCAACAAGTGGAAAACTTATTGGAACAAATAATAAAGGAGAAGTTCTCCAATCTGGCAAAGGAAATAGACTTCCAGGAAGTCCAGGAAGCTCAGAGAGTCCCAAAGAAGGTGGACCCAAGGAGGAACACATCAAGGCACATCGTAATTACATTAGCCAAGATTCAAATGAAGGAGAGAATTCTAGAAGCAGCAAGGGATAAGGGCACAGTCACCTACAAAGGAGTTCCCATCAGACTGTCAGCTGATTTCTCAAAAGAGACCTTCCAGGCAAGAAGGGGCTGGAAAGAGGTATTCCAAGTCATGAAAGCATGAAAGTCAAGGACCTACATCCAAGATTGCTCTATCCAGCAAAGCTGTCATTTAGAATGGAAGGGAAGATAAAGGGCTTCTCAGATAAGGTCAAGTTCAAGGAGTTCATCATTATATGAAATGTTAAAGGAAATTACCTAAGAAAAAGAAGATAAAAATATGAACCGTAAAAAGACAGCAAACTCACAGGTATTAACAACAACACCTAAAACAAAAGCAAACTAAGCAAACAAATAGAACAGGAGCAGAAACACAGAAATGGAGATCACATGGAGGGTTAGCAACAGGGGAGTGGGAGGAGGAGAGAGGGGGGAAAGGTACAGAGAATAAGTAGCATAGAAGGTGGGTAGAAAACAGACAGGGGGAGGGCAAGAGTAGTGTGGGAAAAGTAGAAGCTAAAGAACTTATGACACATGGACATGAATAAAGGGGGGAATGTGGGTGGGAGAGGGTATGCAGGGTGGAGGGGAATGAAGGGAGGGAATGGGACAACTGTAATAGCATAATCAATAAAATATATTTAAAAATAAAAGATAAATTAAAAAAAAGAAAATGTACTCATTTCACAATTACTCTCTGAGATGGCAGAAAAAAGGGAGAGAAATAAGAGTATGAGGAATAAAGAAAAGAGAAGGGAGGTCAGAGGTGAGGATAGAAAACAGAGAGGAGTAGAGAGAGGGAAACTCCAAAGGAAATGGGACAGAATGAAGTCAGCTCCAGGGTGTGACCTATCCCTGCTACTCAGGGCCCCAGGCTCAGAATGGCCTTGTGCCTGGTGCAAGGCTCTGCTGTTTCTCTATGAAATTCTTAATTATTCTCTTTTTTGAAAGTTCTTATTTTTAATTTATTTTAATTGTTGTTCTTGTACAGTTTTCTGTCTTTTGCTCCCATTCCAGCCCACCACCCCAGCCCTCCCCACCCCCTCCCATTTCCACCCCTGCTAGTTTTTGTCCATGTGTCCTTTATACTTGTTGCTCCAAACCCTTCCCCTTTCCCCCTGAAATTCCCTCCCCTCTCCCCTCTGGTGACTATCAACCCCTTCTCAATTTCAGTGTCTTTGGTTATGTTGTGCTTGTTTGTTTGTTTTTTTTTTTTTTTATTAGGTTCCTGTTAAAGGTGAGATCATATGGTATTTGTCTTTCACTGCCTGGCTTATTTCACTTAGCATAATGCTCTTCAGTTCCATCCATGCTGTCGCGAAGGGTAGGAGCTCCTTCTTTCTTTCTGCTGCAAAATTCTTAATTATTCTTGAACAATCAATTCTGCTCCTTCATTGTGCACTGGGCCTTGTTAACTATGTGGCCTGTTCTGGGTAAAATGTTGGTGAGAGATATCAAAAGTGAGAGAAGCAGGACACCATTTTCTTTCTATTTGCACACTGACTGTAATCATGAGTGTATTGTTAAACTCACATGCTCACATTCCTGCAGTCCAGCTTCCAGGAGAAAGGGAATGTTACAACCAGGTTCTGAAAAGGGAGGAGAAGAGGGAAAGGAAGGAGGTAGATACAGATAGAAAAGATATTCTAGATTCACATTTAGGAGGCTCAACCTTTTCATTTCATTTTTCAGATCATATATGGTAGTTCAGATATTTCTGTTAGTTGTTCTGAGTGGGGGTGGGTGAGAGTAATTTAGATGATGATGGTTTTAACATTGCTGAGATAAGAGAACCTGGGTTGTTATTTATCTCTGGTCACTTCTAGGATCTAATGAATAAAGACAAACCTTCCTAACTGCAACATGACACTCTCCACTGTCTGTTAAACCGAAGGTGTTTCACGGTAAGCTCATACATGAGGAAGTGCCGGTGACTGATTTCTTAACTATCTTGTTAATAGTAACAAGATAATAGTTCATAAGACATGCAGTTACATAATATCTCAAACAGAAAGAGGAACTCTCAGGCCAAATGAAAGAATTTAAAAACAATTTTTTTTTGAGAATGTACTACGGATTTTTATTGTCAAAGCCAGTGAGACACAACAGAATATTGTCACCAATGTTAAGGTATAACAGAAGACACAAATAAAGTAGTTGTTCTGATCACTGGTGACTCCAGAGCCTCTTTATGGGAAAGTCAGCCCAGCTCGCTACGGGGACACAATCTTTTCAAAGCAAGAACAGCAGGGATTTGAGACAGTGTTCAGAACAATGACCGAAAACATCCACAGTGTGGAGAAATGAACAGGTGTTTTCCTTGGTTCCTTTCCCTAGTAAGCTCTGTGTTTATACAGGTGTGAGGTTCATCTGGAGAAAAAAAATTATTGGACATAGAATTTTTTTACCCTTTTCCTTCTTAGAAAAACTTGCAGGGCCTGCTGACACTTGTTTCGCATGATGCTTGTTTCACGTTAGTCTGAACTATAATCTGTAGTTAGTCGGGCTGACTACACGACTTCTACTTTTAAGAAAGGTTAGCATCCCTTTATCTACATCAAAGCAGCAGGCTGAGTTTTCTCCCTTAGACAGTTTTCCTCTGAACTGGAGTTAAGTTAATCTCACTTTAATGTGCAACAAAGGACATGCAGACTCGTGGCTGCGGACACATGAAAGAGAAGCCTGGGCCAGCAGCACTGCCCATAGGCACCTCAGTAAGAACTGGCTCTACCTGACAGGGAAGGTACCAGCCCCCATGCAGCAGGAGGGTCCCTGTCAAGTCTGGCTTCATGGTTGTGCTGGCATGGTGCATTTACTTAAATTCCTGTGTTTTCAGAGGAAGTAAATCCTAGTCCATTGTGGAAGCCCCTCACTCCCTCTCTTTTATTTGCATAACCCTCCTCCCCGCTACCTTTTTTCCTGAGCCATCAGAAACTACCCACAGAACAAAAGTGGATGGCACGTAGCATATGGTCAGTCTGCAAAGATGCAAAAATACCTCAGACATAACACAGAATCAATTGAACCCTGCTTGTCATTTCAGCTGGGACCATGTTCTATCCCAGAAAAGGTGGGAAGGATGGAGAGGGAACCTAAAGGAACTAATTATTAATTCAGGAGATTGATAATAGAAGCAATTAACAATGATAAAAGGTAGAAACAAGTATAACACATGACATGCACCTGAGACATCCTACTATTCTCCAGGCCCTAACTTAGTCCTAGATTGCAGAAGAGCAAGTTCAATAAATTAGGACCACAAAACAGTTTGCTTTGAGAAAATAGTCTGAAATATTTGCGAAAAGAAGCATTTAAATAGCAGAGGGGGTTAAGTAAATATGTCTGGATTATGCAGAAAATAAGGGAGCTTCTTGAGATGAGGTCCACAGTGAGCTCAAAGAATGTTTTACAAAAGCTAATTCTGAGAAACTGATGATGTCAGTGTCAGAACAGTAATAGTAGAAAAAAATCTGTCACCTATTTTTCTTCATTTGAATCTATCATCTATCTATCTACCTATCTGTTGGTCTGTCTATTATCTATCTATCTATCTATCTATCTATCTATCTATCTATCTATCTATCTATCATCTATCTATCATCTATCTATCTAGTTTAAAAAGACAAGGGAAAAACTGTAGGAAAAGAGGTTGAAAGCTTAAAATCCTAAGATGACAGTCTAGGCTAGAAATTTATTTTTTTAAACAAGGAATAGAGGAGCCTTAAAATCAACCTGCTTAAAAAAAGTTAGTCAATTTTTAGTTAATTCTGAATCAGTGGGCCTGAAAATATTAATAGATAAATATATAGGTAATTGATAGGATGCATACATGCATATAAGATAACAAGAGAGGAATTAAAAGAATAAAATTAAAGGTATTCACGAATAAATATTTGATCCAAAAAGCCATTGCAAATGTTAAAGCTACAAGTAGATATAAATCAACGGGGAAATGTACCTTTAGACCTCTGAGAATCACGATGCGCAGATTCATGAGCGCTGGGAGATTTGATAGGAAGACTGCTGATTAGTGGGCAGAACTTACAAGTATCATTTTGATGACAGAACATATTCCGCCTTGAGCTCATATTCATTTGAGCACTGCACACAAAGAAAATTAGGATAAAAATGTAAGATGAAATTTTAAAGGCTTTAAAGGTTTATGAAAGACATTTGCATGAAAAAAGAACCATAGTTGGGATCTGTAGACCAGAGCTGCCAAAAACAAATATTTAAATTTATGAATTCACAAGAAGAAAGAACAATAGCAATCACTGAGAGAGTTAATAAGTCCAAGTGAATCTCTTATGAATGGGTACTCTGACAATTCATCTCGCCTCAGCTTCCTTCCAATCTGCCAA
Organism: Anoura caudifer; assembly: GCA_004027475.1. Classification (NCBI taxonomy): domain Eukaryota; kingdom Metazoa; phylum Chordata; class Mammalia; order Chiroptera; family Phyllostomidae; genus Anoura; species Anoura caudifer. The sequence goes on along the minus strand of PVKU01005660.1, from coordinate 48,929 downwards.
CAAAAGTAGAAGTTGCTGCCTTGGTCCTGGGGCATGGCAGCAATGTGGGCCTTGTAGGTTTTATATTGCTAACGTTGTGACCTGCCTGCCCCCATCTGTGAGATCTGGTAAGTTGAAGTCAAATGAATTAAACTTACTGCATTTTTCAGTCTTGATCATGGGGATCTGAAATTTAAAAATGCCATTATCAACCACAACCTTCAAGGGAGTATTCTCTTCTAATGAAAACCATTATGTATGATAGTGAGATGCCCAGACCACACAAGAAAATAATCAATTATTAAGACACATGTATTAGTTCTACTCTGTAGGCTATCTATTATTCAATGTAAGCACTTAGGAGTGCTCTGCTGGCCCGGTTCACTATGCTGGAGGTAGGCCTGAGATGCTCAGGTGATGATGTAATCCAGAGTAAGTCTAAACGAGGCTGTCTTGTCTGAGAAAACACACACACACAAAAACTGAAAATTGAAAACAGTGGATCTGGTATATTAAATTTGAGAAATTAAATGCAAGTTGTAGGGGACTGTATATTGGATTTATTTTCTCATTGGATGTTTAATAATAAATGAAACTCTTGAGTCAACTCTGTGGCTGTTGGCAGATACTTCTCCATGAGTCTCCTATATTTCACCCTGTCTTGCTGGTTATACTCTGAGTTCAAGGCTCAGACTGTTCTGTCTGGTCCATCATTGTGTTTGTGAAGAGCAACCTTGAGGAATGAGGTAATGTCTCTCTGTAGAAAAGAACAAATTCACTATCAGGATGTCAAAAAGCAGTGGTTTTTCCAGGCTCAATGTTCTCCTGTAACAAAACCCACTGCAGGTTTGGATATTCCTCTAGGCCAGTGGTTCTCAACTGGGGTGAATTTTTTCTCCTAGTTCTGAACTGAAATATAAATAAATATATATATTCAAGGTGGGGCAAAATTAGGTTGACAGTTGTTCATATGGAACTTACTACAATTATAAATAAACTCTGTTTTATGTATTCACAACAGTAAACCTACTTCTGTCCCAATCACACCTGTGCCTGTACGTATAAGATAAATTACGCTTGTCCAGAAAGTATCCAGCCACATACTATGAAAATTAAAGATATTTATTGAAGAAGATACAAGATAGAAAAATATTGTACATAGGACAATGATGCCTCATCCCCCTTCAAAGTAGGCACCTTGGGACCTCACAAAGTTCTCCCAGTGTCACCTCATGTTCGAAACACTCTGCAAAATCCTTTGTTAGAATCACCATACGCTGTCCTGTCGTATTTTCCTGAATTTCATCGATGGTCTGAACTCTTTTCCCTTTCAAAGGTGATTTTGGTTTTGGGAAAAGCCAGAAGTCACAGGGCACCAAATCTGGGGTACAGAGGGGCTGAGTCACCTGGATGATTTGATGTTGTGCCAAAAATTTGCATGAGACCTGATGCATGAGGGAGAGCATTTTCCCCATGTAGTTGCCAATCACCAGTTACCCATGGCTACTGAATCATCTGAATAGTTCCCATGGAGGATTGTTCAAGCTTAATGCAACATTTGATGCAGATTCATTGCTCTACTTGCTCAGTCATTTTGAATGTGATGGTCACACACATTATACATACTCCCTGAATGGCATCTACCACCACCACGGACTAGTACAGTGAAGTCATCATTGCTCACGCATGCACATTCCAGTCCACTCTCCTTGGCTGCCAGGTTACATCGATGTTGCACTAGCTATTCTTTTATATTAACAATGGCTGGACTTTTTCTGGACAGACCTCATTATATAGTGTTATATAATATTATAGTATTATTATATGATTATACTGATATGCACATATAACATATATATGACATATTACTCTCACATACTACTATAGTATTATTAATATGATTATGCTGATATGTACATGTAACAGATGTATAACATATTACTCTCTTTATATATATTTACATATACATGTACATATATTTACATTAGTAGAAATATAGGATATATATATAGCCTATTAGTAGTTTTCTCTCTGAGGAAATAAACACAGATTTTTAAGCATTAAAAGTTATATATTTCTTGAGGAAACAATCTTTCACCATATGCCCTATGCTCTTCTTTCTTTTATACTTGCCTTTATCTCAGTACATTTCTCACAATATTTTAACTATTACTTATAAAACATAACAGGAAAATTGTGTCTTATTTGCCAATACATCTCCAAGCTTTTTGAATAAAGGTGAACATGTGAATTCATGGTTTTTGTATTATGCTAGTATGAATTAGTGTGTAATTGATTAAAAACAAATTTATGTCAAAATTACTATTAATTTATTCTTGGAAAAGTTCAAATAATGCTTAAAGAAGCACAGTTGTCATCAACGGATCATTTCATTTAAATCAAAGTTTGAACAGATATAATGAATCACACAATCAGCCAATATTTTGACAAACTCATTTCACCTGCCCACTCCTCCAAAAAACATGGTGTAATTTTTTGTTTTGTTTTCTGCTTTCCGAACAGTGTATTTTGTGAAAAGTAAATTCAACCACTTCCAGGATTCCTTCGAGTTTTCACTTTGGCCAACCTTTCCAAAATGTTACATTCAACAAATGAATCAGCTGTTTTCCCTCTCACAATCAAAAGCTACAGAGTTTTGCCACATTTGGGGTGAGGGGGTTGGCCTACACTCCCTGATTCAATTTTTCTCAAACCTGTGTTTACCTGAAGATCACTTGAGCTGCTTTGATAACAGACCTATGGCCAAGATCTATAAGACCAAACACCGCAGAATCTCTGGGGGAATGACCTGAACATTCATTTTGTTACAGTTCCCTTGAATTGGAAATGACTGTCCTACATGACCCGGATCTGGCATGTCTTTCTAAATTATTCCCCTACATTCTTTTCCTTGCTAAGTAGCTCCACTCCCTTTGGCTTTTTGTGGTTTCTTGAACAAGCCAAGCTACTTCCAACTCAGAAACTTTCACTTGGTATTTTCCTTACGATGCTTATCTTCTCATTTCTCTCAGATCTCTCTGCTCAAGAAAAATTTTGCTTTCACTTTCATCTAGAAACAGCACTCTCGTGCTGCCCACTGGCCTTCTTCATTGTCTTTATGGCACTTAGTTTGACCTGCACCTGTGTATGCGCTTGTGTCTTCCCCACCAGAACATATCTGTCTTGTCCTTGATCTGTCTTTAATGCTAAAAATACATTGAAATATAAATGATACTGAATGAAAGAATATATTAATTGAAAGCTCCAATCCAAAGATAGAGGATATAACAGAAAAGATCTGATGACTGGACTAGTGCCCGTTTCTCAGATAATAATCTACTTGGCAGCAATTGCAGGTGTCCCCTGAGTTCAGAAGGTTGGAAGTAGGACATTGTCCCAAGAACCAATTTGGTAAGGCTATAGACTGCTTGCTGTTATGGTCTGGTACCTAGACTGGCTTCTACTAAACATAGTGTGTGATACAAAATACTTGACTAATAATCCAGTGTCTTAGCATTCCATTTCTTCCTCCAACAAATTAAAAATAAGACTAACTTTTTCCCCCTCATACCTTTCATAAACAGTGGGTGGATAATTTAGGGAGACTTTTCCCTTTGACAATGTGGATTACAAAAATGTATACATGAGGTTATTGAGTAATATGAACTAGAGGTAGAATCTGACTTCACTCTTTGCTGGTATAATTTTTTAGTGAAACATCCATAAATATTAGTATTGAAGTATAGTATTTTGGTTTATTAAGAATATTCTCAGCAAGGAGGGAAGGAAAGATATAATACAGTAATTCTCACCTGACCTCATGCTTCCTACAGATAACTGTGGATATCATCCCCAACACAGTTCCCGTTGAGAATTCATGCTGCTCTTTGTTGCTTCCCTAAATATCTGTGTTCATTCATCCTGTGTTATGTGATTAGCGTCAGGTGGCTCTGTGCATACCTGCACACTGAGCATTTCCATATCCATTTCTCTAAACAGGAGCAGATGAGAAGCGATGGCACTGTCTGCCTAGTTCCAGTTATAAGTTTTACAACATTGCTGATTTCTTTCAAGTATCCCTACTTTTGCACAGATAAAATATATGTTTCTTTATTTCAGTTTCTATTTAACCAAATGACAAGAATTGATGATAATAGTTAGGGATTAGAGTTAGCCGTGGTGATGCTTCATAAAGGAAACTGCAGACTTGAGTTATGTGCATTTTCTCCTATATCTTTGCATTAGGGGTTTTAGCTCCAACATCTTCAGCCACATTAAGTCACATTAAGCTAGTTGTTGCAGGACACACTTTCAGATATGCCACCTTCCACTTGGCATGGTCATGGGCTGTAGAACACAAGTTTCTAAATTAACTCCTAATTCAGTTTTTGTTTGAGCTAAGTATGAGTGGAATATAGTGTATATAAATAAAATGTTCCACAAATTTCCCTGAGTGGTGTGGCTCAGTTGGTTGGGTGTTGTTTTGCGAAGTAAAATGTCATGGGTTCTATTCCCCATCAGGCCACACACCTGGGTTGAAGGCTCTTCCCCAGTCAGGCACATGCCAGGGGCAATTGATCCATCCATGTTTCTCTCTCTCATAGGTGTTTCTCTCCCTCTCTTTCTCCCTCCTTTCCCCATTCTCTGTTCATGAAATAAAATCTTTTAAAAAAGTGCCCTGGCTGGTGTAGCTCAGTGGATTGAGCGTGGGCCTGTGAACAAAGGATTGCAGTTCGATTCCCAGTCAGGGCACATGCCTGGGTTGCAGGCCAATTCCTGGCAGGGGGTGTACGAGAGGCAACCACACATTGATATTTCTCTCCCTTTCTCCTTCCTTTCCCCTCTAAAGATAAAATAAATAAAATCTTTAAAAAAAATAATGACTTGGTGATGAAGAATTCCTTTAAAAAAAAGCTCCACAAATTAAAAAGGCCTCAGAATCTCTTACTATGAAGAAAAACTTACCCTTTAAAAAATAATTTTTCCAACTACTTCCGCATAGCCCCTTTATCACATGTCAATCATTGTTATTTGTCATATTATGCCAGTGAAATTAAAGGAAAGGAGGCATTTTCCCCACAATCTCCAAGCTACTAAGTGAAACAGATTCCAGTTCCCCAAACCCTCAGGACACCACCCCTCCTCTAAAGACAATGCTTCTTTCCCTTAGGTTTGATGGCAGTTGTTCCTGTCTAAAATGGCATGTTTCTAACAAGGGTCAGTCTTAGTCCACACTGACGTCGGTGAGTCATACTCGTCGCCCCATGTCTGCACCCTCTCCCGGACAAGAAACGCCCTCATATGCCTCTCACGTGATTCTCCTCCATCCCCGAATGCCTCCTCATGTTAATCTACACTCTCTTCCATTTTCTTAAATTCAAATTCCTGTTTTTGAAGATAATGTAATAAACAAATCCTAGTTGCTATATTCACCAGAGAGAGGTCCTTCCATTTTCATCCTTCTACTGCTTTTATAACTTGTGCTTATTTCATTGGAAAGTAATACATAAAAAAATGTTGTTAGCAGTACCCATTAGGCATATTTCAAACAGTGAATATGATCGAAGAAATAACCTAATAAAGCCCAGTTCCACCACAATTGTTTTTACTATCAATATTTTTTGTGATTGGATTTTCTAATTGTTTGTTTAATATAATAATATTAATGATAATAGCAAAGTCATCTGTATAGTAGATATGGACAAAATAAATTGTGTATGGAAAATCACAATAATATTGCAAAAGTACTTTTTTGATACACAGGATTGTCAGCTATTCTAATTGTTGTTTTCATTATATTTAGAGGCTGACATCACCACTCACATAACACACTTCCTCTCCTGACAAGGGTAGGGCCTGCTTCTCACACCAGATGGATGGGATGACTCCTGAAAGGGATTAGACTTCCCTCAGGATTGAAGCAGGACGTAGCACTGTCCTTAACATAAAGGGGATAATCATGACAAACCCCACACTTCCCCTTAACTACCGATAAAAGTAGTTTTACTCACATCCTGATCTATCTCCACACAGCAGCAGAAATTGTCAAGCTTGCACATTTCAGGTTTACAACCAAGATGCGTGATGTGACTGTCAGTTCCAGGATTTAGCAAGCAAGCAATTATGCTTTCAGAAAAGCGTATATGAAGGTCACAGAATTCTGTGGAGTCTATGATATTGCCATAACTTTGGAAGAAATAATTCTAAAGTAGTAATTTTGAAGAGGGTTAATGTGCTGGAACAAGTGTGGAAGAAAGCTTGTTGGTTAAATTTGAGCTGGTGATCTTTTTTATTAATTAAGTTGATCTTTCACTTGTTCTTCTATGGAAATTTTGTTACATCCCCCATAATCGAGGGAATTTATCATGCAGAAGAAACGTTTTCAAAGTTTCTTCTGTGCCTTTGCCTCATATATAAAGGAGTCAAAAGGATTTGAACAGAGGAAATGGGAGTGTGAAAGGACTAACAGAAGCTTGCAGGAAGTCATGTGCAGACTCCAGGATAACCTAGTGGCCAGAAAAGTGAAATCGTCCTTCTCAAACGGTATAATTTGGCAGACTCCAAGATTCATCCACGCCCAAAACCTCACCTACTAGCCTAAAAGAGTTCTAGAGATTCAAAGAAAAGTTACTCTAACTCTGAAATATATAAATATATAATGTCTTGTAGGTTTATTACATCGATGCAGATTCAGTTAATATGTTATTCTATATAAGTTAAATGAACTTGGTATGTTTAAAAAGTTTAACAGATTATTTGTAAATAGAGAATCATTAAACTCTATGGATTTTAAGAAAGCAGAGCTTTCTCACAGTAACAAAGACAATTTTAAGTTCTGGAATTATTTAACAATGGGGAGAGGGTGTATCATTGCCTAGATAAGCTGTAGGACCTTTCTCATTGAAGTATTTAGGCTACAATGCTTGTACTAGAATAGCACTGTCCAAAGAAAATAAAATGTAAATTAAAAATTCAGGCTATATATAAATGGTAATTATTTATATATAAATGGTAGTCTCACTAAAAAGATATTTAAAGGAGAAATTTATTAAATAATATATTTCATTTAACATAACATTTCCAAAACAATATCATTACAACATGTAGTCTATATAAAATTGAGATTTTTGTACTAAGAATTTAAAACTCCATGTGAATTTAAGTTACCCCTGAAATATAGAATAGTTGTATTTCATAGTTATATACAAATGGCTACTGAATTAAACAGTGTAGTTATGGAAATTTCACAGATAAGAGAACATCTTCTCAGGTTACTTATACTCTTATTATTAATTAATTCCATTGTTTAATAATCAAATCGTATGAGTTGGACATTCAAACAAGTCAATGACTGCAATGAGGGCTCTCCTGCCTGGGCTCAGGGAGAAAGGCATGTATATTTGTAGAAAAGGAGAACAATGCTAATTAAATTTCTGCTTCACAACCTTGAACCAAATAAACAAACAAAAATCCAAAACCTCAACTAAACAAAATCAGCGAGACAAAGAAATGAAATATTTCAATTCATGCTCACTGGCCATCGGTTTTATGCACAGCATAAAGAGGAATCAAAGTCCCTGCCTTCACAGAGCATGTTATGAAGTGTGCGGAAGCCAGACATGAACTCACATAGAAAAGCAACTAATAGTAAGCAGCATGGGAGAGTGCCAGAGAAATTCTCTAGGGGAAGTATCCTATAAAACATCGAAGAACAAATAGCATTAATGTGGGGAGGGCTGGGGCAGTGGGATGGGATGGGAGTAGAAAAACAGAAAATTGTATAAGAACAACAATTAAAATAAAATTAAAAAAAAAAACACAAATAGCATTAATGTTGTTCACAGGGTGTTTCCTGATGAAAGGTTCGGGATTGAGCTGAGTCTCGGATGAGGAGCAGTGCTTGTGCAAATGCAGAGGAGAATGTTAGCAAAATTAATGAAGTGAAAATGCGCGAAGAACTTTTTGCTAGTGGACAAAAAATAAGTCGGTCTTGTTTGCAAAGATGCTATTCCTACCTTTAATTGTTCACACATCACAACTATAGCCCCTCAGTAAGGCGATAGGATCTTTCAGATTTAATTACTGATAAAGGGATGAAAATAAATTTCTTTAATTTTTGTGCCTTATCTTCACTAACTGCTGCTTCCCAACTTCATTCTCACTGATAGAAAGGGGCACTTGATGTTGACTATAGCTTACTTGAGAGCTTGTTGCAAATGGCAGAGATCTAATTGAAATTAAATCTCTACACCAAACATCTTTACTGAATATGTCTTGGCCAAAAAAGTGGAGATCAGGGGAGGCCAAACAGACAGACTACAATTGCAATCATGAGGATAAAAACATATAATTCAAATTAGTCAGGATGAGTTTAAGGTTTCAAATATTCTGAGTTGAAGAGTGTTGAGAACCACCCTGCCTGGTTTCAGGAGCTGTAACCCCCCCATGGCTAAGGCTGAGTGAGCGACCTTCGGACCATAAGCCACTAAGGAGACAAAGTTTATCTCCCTGGCAGAAGCACCGCTTCTGCTCCTTTTGCTTCATCCATAACTGGCCCCCAGTGCTTGATCGGTTAGGCAATGATGGGTAAGATTCCCCAAGGGGGCAATGACCTAAGACAGGCACAATTATGTGGAGGCCCCAAGGAAGGACTTGGGGGGCTATACAAAAGGGAGTGATGACCCTCACCCCTCGGCTATCCTGACATAGCCTGAGTCCTCATTCTGTCTGTGAGAAGTCTCCTAATCTCTTGGCTGCCTTGCTTACTCTGCCTGACTTAAGCCTGAAACAATGGCAAAGGGTGGTGCAGCCTTGTGCTAAGAAAGGGCTGGTTCCTCAGGTGATCGGGCCTAAGAAAGAATATATGAAATCCTGTGAAACTTGCTTTGCTAAGAATGCTTTCAAGTAAATGATAAGGGTTCCAGCAGGAAATGAGTTTGTTTCTCAAAGTTTTGTAACCTTTTAGCTAACATACCCTGACTCAGAATAAGCCCTTGTAGTTCTTTGTATGCTATTGTTTGATCCTACTGCCTGACAATGATTAATAAACTTTATCTGTATTCCTGTGCAAATCAAAACCCAATAAAAACCTGTCAAGGCAAAGGTCGGGGCTCTCTCCCCTTGAGAGGGTGGCCGTGCCGTCCCTTTTCCTCCACAGGACTCGGTAGTCCTTGTGAATTTGTCTCGCATCTCATCCACAATGGCAGACCCCACAAACCGGGGTCCATGTCAGAAGAAGAGAGGCAATAAACAGCAATGAGATTTAACAGATTTATTGACACTTTAGCTGTCAATCAGACAGTATTCTAATAGTTAAGATGTGCTGGGTATTTTGGGAAGAGGTCAAAAGATGAGAACAAAAAATAACCTATTTCTTCATGTTAAAACCTTTGGTCTTGTGATCCCTCCTACTTTGTTACTTTGTTCTTCTTTCTCAAAATTACTGTGGCCCTGAATACAGGGTCGTTTATGATTCCATATAAATTTTTGAAATGTTAGTTCTATATCTGTGAGATATGTCATTGGTATTTTAATAAGGATTGCATTGAATCTATACATTGCTTTGGGTAGTGTGGACATTTTGATGATGCTAATTTTTCTAATCCATGAACATAATATATGCTTCCATTTATTTGTTTCTTCCTTAATTTATTTCTCCAGTGCTGTGTAGTTTTCTGAGTTACAGGTCTTTTACCTCTTTGATTAGGTTTATTCCTAGGTACTTTATTTTTCTTCTTGCTATATTAAAGATCAATTTTTCCCTGATTTCTGTTTCTGATATTTTAATGTTGGTATACAAAATTGCTTTCAATTTATGAATGTTGACTTTGTATCCTGCTGTTTTGCCAAATTCACTTATTAGGTTGAGTAGTTTCTTGGTAGGGTCTATAGGATTTTCAATGTATACTATCATGTCAACTGCAAACAATGACATTTTTGCTTCCTCCTTTCCAATTTGGATTTCTTTTATTTCTTTTTCGTTTCTGATCCCTGTAGTTAGGACTTCCAATACCATGTTGAATAAACATGATGAAAGTGGACATCCTTGTCTTGTTCCTGATCTTAGTGGGAAAGCTTTTAAATTTTGCCCATTGAGTATGATGTTGGCTGTAGGTCTCTTGTATATGGCCTTTATTATGTTGAGGTATGCTCCCTCTACACCCATTTTGCTGAGTGTTTTTATCATAAATGGGTGTTGTACCTTATCAAATGCTTTTTCCCCATCTATTGATATGATCATATAATTTTTGTCTTTGCTTTTGTTTATGTGATGTATTACATTTATTGATTTGCAAATATTGTACCATCCTTGCATCCCTGTGATGAATCCCACTTGATCATGTTTTATGATTTTTTTCATGTATTGCTGGATATGGTTTGCCAATATTTTGTTAGAATTTCAACATCTATGTTCATCAGCAATATTGACCTATAGTTTTCTTTCTTTGTTGTGTCTTTAACTGTTTTGGAGATTAGGATGATGCTGGTTTAATAAAAAGAGTTTGGGAGTTTTCCCTCTTGAACTTCTTGGAATAGTCTGTGAAGGATAAGAGTTAGCTCTTTCTTAATGTTATGTACAATTCTCCTGTGAAACTGTCTGGTCGAGGGCTTTTGTGTGCTGTGAGTTTTTTGACTACTGCTTTGATTTCATCAGCAGTTACCTGTCTGTTCAGAATTTCTCCTGCTTCTTTATTCAGGTTTGGAAGATTATATTTTTTTAGATTTGTCCATTTCACCCAGGTTTTCAAATTTCTTGACATATAGTTGCTCATATTAATTTCTTAAAATCCTTTGTATTTCTGTGGTGTCAGTTGTAATCTCTCCTCTTTCATTTCTGATTGTGTTTAGTTGGGTTCTCTCTCTCTTTTTCTTGATGGGTCTGCTTAAAGGCTTGTCAATTTTGTTTATCTTTTTAAAGAATCAGCTCCTAGATTTATTGATTCCTAGAACTGTGCTTTTAGTCTCCATGTCATTTAATTCTGCTCTGATCTTGGTTGTTTTCTTCCTTCCACTAGCTCTGGGCTTTGTTTGTCTGTTCCCCCAGTTCTTATATACGCAGGGTTAGGTTATTTCTTTGAAATATTTCTATTTTTTATGTAGGCCTGTATTGTTATGAACTTCCCACTCAGGAATGTCTTTGCTGCATAAGTTTTGGGCTGTGAGTTCATTTTCAAATATAATTCACGAGACTAGAAAAAAAAGTTCTAGAGGAGAACATAGGGAGGACAATCTCAGACATTCCATGCAGCAATATTTTCATCAATGTGTCCCCTAGAGCAAGGGGCATAAAGGAAAGAATAAACAAATGGGACTTCATCAAAATAAAATCTTCTGCATGGCTAAAGAAAACATCAGCAGAATGAATAGGAAACCAACCATAGGGGAAAACATATTTGTAAATCATATCTTGCACAAGGGTTTGATATCCAAAATATATAAAGAACTCATATGATTCCACTCTAGGAAGACATGCAATCCAATTAAAAAAATGGGCAAAAGACTTGAACAGACACTTCTCCAAGGAAGACATACAGAAAGCCCAGAGGCATATGAAAGGATGCTCAGCATCACTAGCCATCAGAGAGATGCAAATTAAAACCACCTCTCACTGGTCAGAATACCCATCATAAACAAATCAACAAAGCAAGTGCTAGTGAGGTTGTAGAAAAAGAGAATCCTAGTGCACACTTGGTGGGAATGAAGACTGGTGCAGCTACAGTGGAAAACAGTACGGAATTTCCTCAGAAAACTAAAAATGGAACTAACTTTTTACCTGGCATTTCCACTGCTGGGATTATACCCTAAGAACCCTAAAACACCAATTCAAAAGAACCTATGCACTCCATTGTTCATAGCAGCACAATTTACAATAGCCAAGTGCTGGAAGCAACCTAGGTGCCTATCAGTAAGTGAGTGGACCAAAAAACTATGGTGCCTTTACACAATGGAATTCTATGCAGCAGAAAGAAAGAAGGAGCTCCTACCCTTCGCAACAGCATGGATGGAACTGGAGAGCATTATGCTAAGTGAAATAAGGCAGGTGGTGAAAGACAGATACCACATGATCTCACCCAGAAGTGGAACCTAATCAACAAAACAAATTAGCAAGAAAAATATAACCAGAGACATTGAAATTAAGAATAAACTGAGAGTAACCAGAGGGGATGTGAGAGGGGATAATGGGGGGAAAAGGGAAAGGTCATGAAGGAACATGTTTAAGAACATATGGAAAAAACTAAAGTGAGGTAGGATTGAGGGTGGAATGAGGGGATGACTTGGTGGGTGGGAATGTTGGGGGGAAAATGGAGACAACTCTACTTGAATAACCAAAAGAAAAGAGAGAGAGAGAGAGAGAGAGAAAATTTGGTCTTATTCTCAATTTCCTACATTCTTTCATGCCGCATACAACTTGCTACCCAAAACTGTTGACTCTAATTTCAAATTAAGTATAAAATATACCTAAAACCTGATCTTGTTTCACCAACTTATGCTGCTACCACTCTGGCCTAGTGCACCTCCATCCCCATCCTGATTATCGCAAGCAGTTTCCGACTAGGTTTCCTTCTTCCGTCCCCCATCTGCACTCTCTTTCCAGCAGGGTGGAATTTTTAAGAACATGACTCAAATCATATCACTCTTTTGTTCAAAATCTTTTTTCTTTTCTCATCTCACCCAAAATAAAAATTCACATCTGCACTCTAATCTAAAATTCATTACATAATCTGCCTCCCCCTCCACACTCCAAAAGACTGCTTCTCTGTCTTTATATCCTTTCTTACTTGCTCCCTTGCACACTGGTGTCATTATTTCTCAGAAACTCCAGCGACTGCACAACTACAAGACTTGGAACTTGGTCTTCCCCCTCCATTTGATATGCCAGTTCCCAAACTTGCCACATGACATACATTCTCACTTTATTCGCACTTTCTAAATAAATCCTTCTCTAATCATCACATTTAAAAAGTTTACTTCTCACTCTGCATCCTCTGGTTCTCTTTTAGTGTCCATTTATTTTCTCCTACCATGTATCCTTGCCTAACATACTGCATATAATTACTTATCATGTTGATTGTCTTTCTGTGACATTGAAATATAAGCTCCAATGAGGAAGAATATTTTTTCTGTTCTGCTATATGCCTGTGCATAACACAGTGTTTGACCCATAACAGGCTTTCAATGAATACATTTGAATGAGTGGGGTTTACAGAGGAAGACAACATATTCGTGTGTCTTGTCTGACAATAGCAAATGATGTATAAAAAGTAATGAATAAGGGATTAAACTAATTATTTTTATAGGAACACAAAATATCGGCATCTTGGCAGCTGGATAGGTGGAGAGGAGGAGTCTTCATGGGATGCACAGAGTGGTCAGAAGAACATTGAGGAGCACAGGGAGAAAACAGGTGACCTGATGAAGAGGATGCTGAGGGGAAAGTGATGTATAAAATGAATATAGTGTAGATATTATTTTCACAAGTCAAACATACAGATGCTGTAAAGCAAACTTTGAGAAAATTCCTATAGCTCAGAATAATTCATATTTGAACCACTTTTGCTTAATGGATGGCAGGTAAATTGCTCATGGGTACTATTGATCAGGACTGGGAAGTGGCCACACATTCCTCACCAATAGGACAGTTTAGGTGAACTTCCATGCTAGAAAATCCTGTCAAGATGACACCCAAATAAAATTCATTTTGTATTACTATCATCACATGGTCATGTATTTTTCCTTATCAGCCCCCAAATCCTCAATGTCACTGCCCCAAGGACGACCAGACTCTTTGCTGGTAAGAATTAGTTGCCTTTCAGGCAAGGAAGCTCATTCTGCTTTGTTTCATCTACATTGTGAAATGCAGGTAGTAGAACTGCACTGCATCCTGTCTTCTTTCTGTTTCTTCCACTTCTCATCTCTCCAAGTAATTTATTCTGCTTGTTGATCTCTAAGCACAGGAATAATGATGTTTTATTATCAATTCATTTTACCCTCCTCTTCTTTTAAAGAAGTAAAAAAGGGATTGTTAAATGCAATAAATATAAGAGATCAGACTGACCAAGTTTCTTTTTTCCAGCCCGCTTCCTCTAATTTGGGGGGGGGGTGCATAAGGTTTATGCTAGAGTAAACATTAACCCTCAAGCAGTAGAATTTTTAAAGTATAATAAAAAGAATAACTGAAGTTGTATTCTGCCTTCAAGCACACAGTGTGTTTTCAATAGAGCTTATCACGCCCTGGCAACATGGTTCAGTGGGTTGGAATGTCACTCCATACACCAAAAAGATTTCAGGCTTGATTCCCAGTCAGGGTACATACCTAGGTGGCAACCACTTGATGTTTCTCTCTCTCTGTCAAATCAATAAACATATTGATTTTATTATATTTGTGTGTGTGTTTGTGTGTATATATATAAAATCACACAAACACACATATAATCTACATATATCTTTTCATATATAGAGAAATATCTACATATACCTATATATGTATACATTTGTATATACATATATACAAACACATATATAAGCCATGTGTGTGTATGTACACACACACACATAGTTTATTGAGTTTCTTTTCTTCATTTCCTACCTTCAGTCCTTCTCTCCTCTTTTAAGCTTGTTTCGTGGTTTCTCTGACAACCCTGTTATGCTACCTGGTCTAATGGCTCTATTTTCGTCATTGAGATACTGATCTTGGGATATTATAACTTCTACCATCTATATTTGTACCTTAAGCTTCTCTTTAATTACTGCTTCTCTAGGTCTACATTCTATTCTCTTTTCCTTTCTGCTAACCACACTGATCCTTTTGATTCCCTTTTTTTCTGCCTTATTTTTTGCCTTACCTATCGAATCACTGAAATTTGCAGTTGAGAGACAACCAAAGTAGCACCAGTGAATTAGCTGCAGAAGTTCACCTAAGAGACAATATGTATAATAAAAATATTTTTAATCAATATCTGTTTCTTCCAAGAAAATATAGATTTTAATGCATTTTTAAAAAAATGAGATATCAAGCCACAAAAATATGGAAGAATATTAAATACATATTTATAAACAAAAGGAGCTTCTGTAAAAAGACTACATGATGTATATCTTCAATTGTATCACATTTTGGAAAAGGCAAAACCATAGAGAGTTAATATCAGTGGTTGTGGATGGAGTAGTGGGAAGCCTGAAGAGGTGAAAAACAGGATCATCGTGGAAGTGAACTATTCTGCATGCAACTTTAATGCTGCTTAGTATGCATTTGTCAAAACAAGTAGAGTTGCGTACCACAAAGAGTGAAACTTAATGTGAACTATGGACTACAGTTAATAATAATGTATCAATATCAGTTCATTAATCTTAACAAGTGGACCCACCAACGAAAGATGTAAATAATAGAGGACATTTGGGGCAGAAGGCAGGAGAAATAGGAAAGTGCATGGAATCCTGTGTACTATTTGCTCAATTATTCTGCAAATCCAAATATGTACTAAAAAAACTTGTAATTATTTTTTTTAAAGAAGAAGAAAATATCCAGAGTTTGATGTGCTCATGAATTAGAGATTGAGGAATACTTACAGTAGCGATACATTTAGAGACTAACAATAGCCATAGTTTGCATGTTTACTGCTAATGCAATTGTAGCAATTGCAAATAGACTGATCATAAATGACCCACACATTGTAAAATAAATCCCATGGCTTTTATGAATCTTAAAAATGAGTTTTAACATGTAAATGGGTTCTTTTACATCTCAGTAAAAATCCCATAAAATTCTATTGACATAATAAATCAAGCAATGCATTATTAGGAAATATTGGAATTTCAATGGTTCATTGGTTTTCATTTAAAAACTTCCTGAAGTAGAGATGCAAAATTAGGGCATGAATTTAGCCACTGCCAGGGAGGGACAGTCTTTCATCCTGTTAATTGCAGCAGAGGCTGGTGCTGTTGATAGGCTTTAAAAGAAACTTTTCTTCCCTACAAAATGCAAGTCAGATGTCCCATGAATAATTCAGCATACACGGTTTGGATATATGAGGGAGCAGGAAGCAACTTAAAAGGTGGTGTCAGTGTCAGTTGAAGAAATTTTGGTATTATTAAAAGTCTATTTTTCTTTTTCAACAAAGTCCTCTGTTTTTTAAGTCACCCTCTCACCTTTGCCAGAGTAAGAATGAATAAATGAATAAACCACAAACCAATTAATTACTTAAATAAACAACCTCTCCTAGTTTTTTTGCTACTACTTATTTCATCAGATAAATTAAGTATAAAACCCTGATTATATAATACATAAAAACATCATAACTGATATAGCAGAAATATAGCTCTGATTTTGTCACACAGTTGCAGAGTCATATCACATTGGAAGTTTCTAAAGCAACACACTCTATGTAGATAAGGCATTTGAACCCATATGCTTTACCCTGACAAAGGAACACATCTCAGGTCTCTGCTCAGATTAATGACTAGGACTCCTTCAAAAAGGAGAAAACACAGATGGATCCAACTCCCAAATTACCCCCCGTTCAACATTCATAAATTAAACAGCAAGTAGTCTCTGTGAAGAGAAATTCATATTTTTGAATAAAATCAATGTCTTTTTTATCCTTAGAACTTTTTGGTAGCTTTCAATTTCATTAAGATAAAATGCAAAATCCTTATAATGGTCTGTAAGGCTGGAATGGTCTGAGTCTTACCTTCTTTTCCAGCTTTCTTCTATCATGTTCCCCACCCAAATGCAATCTTTGTCTGGGCTACACCACTCCCTGAAACTTGCGTGCTGCCCTTACCTCAAGCACTAGGCACAGGACCGGAAATCATAGCCTCTGATGGGAACATTCCCCCATCTATCCCTCATTTTCCTTTGCTTCTCTGTAATCTCTTTTCAGATATTGTATTAAACACAGGTTTAATTTTTCCATTGGTAATGTATCATATTTTTATGTGCTTGCTTCATCAGAGCAAGATGATCAATGTTAAGAGTCCTTGTTTTATTTCTAAAACTAAGGACAGTTCTTGGCATAAAGCAATGGTTAAATTTGTTCAATGAATAAATGCGTGAATGAATGATGAATGAATAAATTTAAAAATGTGTCTTCAGGTAAATTTTGCTTGTTGTCATTGGATTAAGTCCTCTGTTACAAATTCATATAGCACGCTATGTATTGCTAATGTTGATACTCCTTATGCCCTCCTGAATTTGTGTATTTCTATTGCTTAACAAAGTCCTATAGCTTCTTCTTATAATTAAACACCAAATAGAATTTAAACAACATGATTAATGGAAGTATCTAAATATCTCTCTCTATATAATTTTCCTCCAATTGATTTTTATCCATTCCATTTTTTTTTTTATTTTTTGGCTAAGAAAAGAAGTAGCATTGTTTTGAAATCTATATGGTACATTTTAACAACTTTTCAAGATGTTAAGTGGTTCTACTGCATCTTTGTTGTTTATTTCTGATTATGAATTGTGTTCCTTTTGGCAACCCTGCTCCAGTCCATGTTTATCTATTTGCTAGTATGTTTTATATTATTATGTTAGGCAATTACACATATACTAAAATAATAGAATAAGTATATATTTTTTAAAATTATGTATCTTCTCTGTTTATAGTTTTAAACTTGTACCTTGGGGTGGATGCCAAAGAGGTAGTTAAATAGACTGTAACTGTACCAGTGGTTAGAAGACTAAAAAAAATCTTAACATTCTCATTAGTGTGACTAAATTTTAGACAGTTTTCTTCCTGAACATTGGACTGTGACTCCCTTTTTCTTAGACAATTTGCTTAAAAAAAAACTTGTAATTGCACATCCTTTCTCTGCCTCTTTGAGGTGGCATTCTCGCCCAGCTTCTTGTCAGGGACATGGGCATGTCTTTTCAAGGACTTGATAGCTAACCTTGCAGTGTAATAAAGAAAGATAGCAGTTCCATGTCCTGATTTCTGTGGGAAGGTGGCAGCCTAACTTCTATAAGGATCAATTAGCAAAAACAACTGGCTTTATCTCACTGACCAGCCCCCACCTTCCCAATGTTTTTTAGTACTTTCCCCCTAGCTCATTTCATTAAGTAAAAACTCTTCAACCTTTTGTTTTAGCAGAGTGGAGTCACCTTCCTCCCTTTCAATAGTTTTGAATAAAACCTTCTTTGCCTGTTTACCTTACCTTGTTCAGTGTCAGCTCTCTCTGATACCTGCTGTCTTTAATCAAACACTATATGATCTCCTTTATTCAGGAAAATCATGTTCCATTTTAGATCTGGCTGTTCTTATCATTTAAAAAGAATTATTAAGTGCCCACCTTGTGTTGAATAAAGTGCTAGGGCTAGAGGAAAAATCAGGAGCACAACAGATAAAGTTATGTCTGTGGCAATTACATTTAGTACAGGAGACTATAAACAATGCAAATAAAGAGAAAGTTAATTTAGAATGTATAAAGAAATATGAAGTCAATAAATAAGATATTGTCATAATGAATAATTTTAGAAGGTCCTATTTTTCAATACGTATAGCACAAATTTTTGATATATCAGCATTTTAGATAATTTTGAAGGAAATGATGAAGTCAACCCAAGGAGAGGAATCTAGGCAACAAATCAGAAATGTGAAGTCCCATATGAAGTATTAAAAATAACCTAAAACCTTTAATGCTATCACCAATAAAAGATTTTGTTTTGTTTTGATTTTTGTACCTTGAGTCTGAGCAGATTCTGTCACTACTTTGACCATTAAAATGTGGCAGAAATCATGCTGGCCTGTTTATCTATGAGACTGAGAGTTTTGACTTCTTGCCTCTTGAGACACTCTCAGAGCCCTAAGCTGCCATGTAAAAAACCAGGCTACAGAGCAGAAAAGACCAGATGAAGGGGCACTAAGGCAAAAGGAGAGAAAGAAGGACCAAGCTCAGTCTAGTTTTCATGCTTCCACATCAAGGCACCGGGCACGTGAGTAAAGATATCGTGGTTCTCTATTCTAAACCACCCACCAGATGAAAGCTGTCCAGTGGCTTCAGTCAATGCCATGTGGAAGAAAAATAAAAATTAGAAAAAAGAGGCATCTTATTGAGTTCTTCCAAAATTCATAGCAGGCCCTGGTTGGTGTAGCTCAGTAGATTAAGCTTGGGCCTGAGAACCAAAGGATCGAGGTTCGATTCCCAGTCAGGGCACATGCCTGATTTGCAGGCCAGTTCCCAGCAGGGGACACAGGAGAGGCAACCACACATTGATATTTCTCTCCCTCTCTCCTTCCCTTCCCCTCTAAAGATAAAATAAATAAAATCTTTAACAAAAAAATTCATGGCAGAACCACTCCTTAGATATAGCACAGTTTTGTGGTAATTTGTTATATAACAATAGAAAGTCAGAGACTTCCAGAAACAGTAAAGAAATCAGGTTATTCTAAAAACTATTCAAAATCTAGGAGTAGATATAGAGTGTGAGAAGAAAGTGAACTGAGAGTATATTGGAGCTACAGGCAGAGGGAACTAATGTGATTTTAGGTCACAGTAGGAAGTCTGAATTTTAAGAGTAATGATAATGAGATTTTAAAAGATAAGTGACATAAATTGCTTTTACTCTTTGAAAAGATCTCTCAGACTAGAGCAGTGGACAGATTAGAATGGTAAGACTGAAAGTAGGGAAACCAGCAAACACTTGCAATTGTGCAGAAAGAAAATAATAGTAGTTTGGTACATGATGCCATCAGCAGAAATAGAATAGACACATTTAAAATGTATTTTGGTAGCAGAATTAACAAGTGTTTTGTAAGAAGGATTTCTTCACTGTTGCCATTCGGGTGGCACAGTGGGTCATTTGTTAATATCTCTCTATCATGCAATAGGGTAAAAACCTAATTCTACAGCGTCACATGGCATAGGTTAAGCCACAGGTTTCAGTGGAGAAACTTACAAAGCCAGTGTCAGTGCAAGAAAACAAGACATAGTTCCCCAATAAAGATGTGGGTGGAAGTCCTGGACCCACGGTTGAACCCACAGAGTGAATTTGCTTTCCAGTGAAGCCACCTTGCAAGTCTCTTGCAAGTCGCATTTTTTTCTAGAAAGTCAGCTTTTTATTTTAAAGAAGAGCACATAAACCATTTGGATGCCACAAAGTCCATATAGGCTGCCCACTTTTCACAGGTGTTTTGGAACATCACCTGCCTGGCACATGTTCACCTTGGGAGCTATTGAAAATTACAGACTTTTGTTTATGGAAAGAAGGCACTGGAGCCCATTCCTACTTGGAGAAGGAGGAATCCTCATTAGCATGTAGCTCATTGTCCAGGAGAAGCCCAGTGAGTGCCTAAGGCCATTTTCAGTAATTTGGTTCCATCCTTCAAAATAAAACTTTCTGGTAGTATTGATTATAGTGTTGTAGTGATTAAATGAAATAAATCAAGGACACAGTTTAGGTTTCTGATTTGACACCTGGGATGGCTGGTGGTATAGAAGAAAGAGTGAGGTAGAGAGGTCGAGAGAAAGAGAATGAAAGGGAGGGAGGGAGGGGGGGAGAGAGAGAAAGAGAGAGAGAGAGAAGGAGAGAAGGGGTAGCATGAGGAAATGGAGAAATCATAAACTAAATGCCTATAATAAACACATTGAACCAACTTCATGCAGAGATCTTACCTGGATTCAGGCTCAAGCAAATAAACTTAAATATGTAAAATAATCTGAACAGTCACTGGATAGTTGTTTATACTCAAAATGTATTGTTATTTATATCAGGGTCATGTTTAAATATTTATGGCAGAAATCAAAAGATGTATAAAGATGTTTTAAATGTGTATCAAACAAATCTATTAGAGGAAGGGCATCTGTGTGAATGTGGATTAAATCTTGTCAAGCCATATTAGACATTAGAACCACCTATAGGGTGTTAGGTAGCATCCTTAGAGTTTATGAATGAGCAAGTCTGTGATGAGACCTGAAGATATACATTCCTGCCAAGTTCTTGAGTGATACTGATGCTGCTGCTACAGGTATCACATTTTGAGAATCATTTGATAGATAAAACAACATTGTCCATGAATTTGTAATTATTACAGCTGAGATGTAGGTGGATGGGGGTTCATTGCCTTTCTACTTTTGTGTCGGTTGAAATTTTTTCATGTTTTTAAAACTTGAAAAATATTCAAAATATATTTATAGCGTTAGAATTTAGGACATCATTTAATTGAGAAAGAGAAAGAGAATAGTGATTGGGAGGGGCGCAACATAACTTCTGGATGTCATTCTATTCTATTCTTGTTCTGTAAACAATCATATGTGTGTGTTATTTGTGATAATTCACTATTCCTTGCGTTATTCTGTTATCCTTGAATAAAATTTTTTTTTTAAACAGAAATCCTATAGCACTTATCAGTATCTTTTTGTTCTGGGAAGATGATAGATGATGGCAGATACAATGTATTTTTTTCTTACTGAGATTGAGGGGCTTTGTGGGAGATAGAGAAGTACTGCTTAATTGGGGACTGCAATACGAGTTTAGTCTAATAGCATCTCTGAGCATGCCCATCTGTATTTTCTATTTCTTTTACATTTCCATGTCTGCTTTCCTTTCCATTTCCATTTCCGTTCCTGTATCTGCCTAGGGATGAAAAACAATTTTTTTGTGTGTTTCCCATGAGTCTAGGTGGAGGGAAAAGAATTCTTCCAATGTTTTGCTATCTTTATTTTCCTTTTTAAAATTATTTCAGCATCTTATTAAACCATTTTAATTACACTCCATCAAAAGTAGAATAAAAATGCAAATTCCTGTCATGATCAGATTTACAAGGTTGATTTTGTATCAGCCCTTGTCTGGAAACCCTGTACTTTGGGAGAGAATCCCCTATTTGGACAAGGGAGTTCTCTTTCTGCTCTGTCCTCCCTCCACACACATGGTCCAAGAAGGAGTCTTTGATGAATTATATGAACATTCTTTTAAAAAAATGGATGGAAATCATCTCAGACACAATTTCACTATTTATCAGAGACTCAACTATTTTTCTGTATCATGTGAAAATTAATGCTTACTGCCTTTGTATTAATAATTTGAAGAAGAATCAATATATCACATGTTAAGAATCTAATAAATATTTTGGTGTAAATGAATAAAAATGGGGATTAAGTAAGGTTGTGGTCCATCTCTTGGGGCACAGTATAACCAGATACTTTTCTCAGTGTTACCAATGTAGATTAAAGAATCAGGGAGAGGTTATTTTCCTTCGCTCTAGCTCCAATCTAAAATTTTTATAATTGAACCATTCAAAAGAAGTAGTAAAGAAGAGGTTATGGGCTATATTCCCTGGCAGTGACTCCTGCTGAAAAAATTGTTTCCTCCCTCCTTCTAATCAACACTACTTTTTGTTTTTACCTTAGCCACACTCTAAGAGAATAATAAACCAGTAAAAAATACATTAAGACTAAAGGAATAAAGGTACACCTTAAGATGTTATGCATGTGAAGGCTAGCTAATTAAAATAGGGAATGTAAACATCTGTGAAAATAATTTTTAAAAATGGGTATTGCTATAGATACTCAATTCAGATTTATAACTAGCATACTAAAAATCCCAATTATCTCTTATTGAGTTCCAGCAGCAATAACATAAAAACAGCAACTTAAATTAGTTTTCTACATATATCTCAAGAATATTGTTCACAGGAAAAAATAGCACATAAACATTGTGCACTATAAAAAATATATCTCAGCTTCAGTTTTAGATACTGAAAAGAATAAAGAATCTCTTCTCTCCTTGCTTTCATCCCTCTCTGTCTGTCCTTCTTTTTGAAAAAAAAAAAAAAAGAAAGATAGAGGTGACCATTTGAAGAGCCAAATTCATAGTTATTCATCTCTCATATTTGTAAAACTGCTGCTTGTCATAGTTCATAGAAAGTAGATGTTTAATACTTCAGTAAAATTAAACTTAAGAGTGCTTTCATCAATTGAAATTGTTTTGACTAGTCATCATATTCTTCTAGGTTCAAATTCTGAAAAATAAAGTATTCCATTATACTTATTGATATAAATACTTCACAAATTGTCACCAGAAAAAAATATTTCAAGTTGTGGCATCATTATTTGCAAAAAACAGCATTTAAAAAGTGAACTTATGAAACCAACAAACCCACCATTGGGATAAATATACCTAAAAGAAAAGATAAAGGGGAAGGTAAGTTTTTTGTTATCTCTTCAAATAATGTTGACTTTGAGCAACAATTTTTATTTATTTCTTTAAAAATGTCAGAGAACAACTTTTTAAAATTAATTAATTTATTTATTTTTAGAGGAGGGAAGAGAAAGAGAAAGAGAGTGAGAGAAACATCAATGTGTGGTTGCCTCTCGAGTGCCCCCTACCGGGGACCTGGCACACAACCCGGGCATGTGCCCTGACTGGGAATCAAACCAGTGACCCTTTGTTTCTCAGGCCCACGTTCAATCCACTGAGCCACACCAGCCAGGGTGAGAACAACTTAAAATGGTGATGATTTTTAAATAGCCATCTTGACATCTATAAACAAGTGTATCTTCACCTCATTAGGAAAAGTGGTTTGTTTTCTTTTCTTAAATTAAAATTTTTAACCTAAATTTTTTTGAGTAGATAATTATTTTATAAGAATAATTTAATCTGTAATGGTGAATTACTTAAACTTTTGATATGATAATGAAGAAGGTTTAATAGAAGACAGTATTTGGGTGGTGGTTTTAATGGTCTTTTTCAACTAACACCACAGCTGCCTCTCCATTATATCTATACAAAATCTTTAGAACACATCAGGCTAACATTCAAAGCACTAAAGAGTCTAATGCACACTTACCTGATTATGCTTACACATTCCTCGTCAACCAAATTTAGTTTGAAACATGGCTTCTGTCTCATCAAAACTTCAATATATCATCAAATTGATAAACTTCACAAGAACAGTAGAATTTCAATGGTCACTCTATTATCATGATACACAGTCAATCAATGTTTAGGAAAATAACAGAAACTTATGATACACAATCCTTTCCTTAAGCTGGTAGTGTAGTAGGCTGCATTATCACAAGCAGAAGCTAAGATGGATTAGTGTGCACAAGAGTTTGCGAGAAAATGCTTTCAGGAAAAGCAAGAGAGTGAGGGAAGAAGATTAGTGAAGAGGAAGGAGCTACACAAAAGATTGTGATCTGATGTGCAGTTTAGCTTCAGCCTGATTCTGCTGGGAGCTCTGGTGTGTAAAATGGGCTGCCAAATCACTCTTATCCAGAGGCAAGGGGGCTGGTGGTCATAGACTACTAGACCCCTAATCAGCCATTGATCTCTGCAGTCCACGGGTCAGACAATGACACTTTTCAGACGTCACCCGGTACAATGGTTTAAATCAGCCCAGGTGAATACATTAGAAAAATTGCAAGTGTGGATGACTACCCAGTGTACCTCCACCGTGGAAGTACAATAGCTGTGGAACAGACACCCATTAAGCAAACTGGCAGAGGCATCCCAGGGGATCTGGGCCAGGCATGACAGTAGTTATATCAGGTATCGAATGATTATTCTTTATCCCAAAAGTCAGAGAGCTCCCATTCAGTAATCTGTTATATTTTTTCCTGAAGTCAGCCTCATTTAAATCTTAAAATACAAACTGTTTAAATGGGTGTGGTATATATATACAGTCATGTATTACGGCAAATAAATTCAGCATTTTCACCTGCATGAGAAATGAGCAAAGCACAACAATGTTAAATTGGTATTTAATCCTTGCAAAATTATAGATCATTTAGTAAGCAGATGTTTCCATTGTATTTTTCAAAGGAGGAGAAAAACAGGTTAAAATGGAGGTTACCCATTTTTTTCTTATTAATAGAAAAACCTATTTACTTAATTTCAACTTTTCTAGAAACACAGATTCATTGTATGCATTCAATTTAGTAATTTATTTAATCTGTGGTAAATTAAAGATGAATATGCATCTGGAAAATTCTATGACTACTTCTCAGATTTCCTTTCATTCTTAATACATGTTTTTTTTACCTTCTTGCACCCAGTTATGCCACTTTATTATATTTTTGTTCTTTCCTCAATTCCAGAACTGGTAATATTTCTAAGTTCTACTGCTTGATTAACTTCAGTGCAGGAAATACTTGCTGGTTTGCTATTTAAAGTATCAGTTCCCAAACATCATTCTATCCACTTTGAGCTCACCAGTCTTACGGGCATATTGAAAACACATGGGTTCTCAATGAATGAAGTGCTCTCGACCAGTGGTTCTCAATAGGAGGGCGAGCTTGTGCCCAGGGGACAGCTGGCGATGTTTGGAGGACACTTGATTATGTTGACTCCAGGGTGTGTGTTACTGTTACCTCATGGGCGAGTGCTTGGGATTTGAGTAAACTCCCTAGAATTCACATGACAATCTCCTTCTAGGAGAACATTATCTGATCTAAAATGTCAGTAGTAGAATGACTGGGAAACCCTTTTGCAGACTAAAGTTGCATAACCACCACTTAAGAGAGATAAAATTGACTTCTGCCTAGGTAGAATTTTGGTATTGGAGTTTGAGTTTGAGTCTAACTTTAAATATATATCTCTCTTTTTCTCTGCCCTCACCCACTTCCGCAGTCAGGTCAACTCATTCACAGACTATATATCTATAACAAAATATTTCCATTATAGTGATTAATGTTCAAACCCTATATATTTATTAGAGTCTGCATTTTTTCCTCAAAGTATTTATTCTCTAATATCAACTGCACAGGCTCCACTTTCTTCTATCAGGTAGTCGAACTCATTGGTGTGGCTTCACTTCTCTTCCATTCTTGCTGTCAGTTTCTGACAGCTTTAGAGTTATCACTTTAGAGTTTTCTGGTTGCTTTTAATCTGCTTATGGCTTTTAGCTTCTAGAACCCAATCTCATTTCTATAATTGAGCTTATATCTAGTAAATGCTCTCCGAATTTCTGCCACACTTTCGGTAAGGGTTCAGAGTGACATATCAGTGTAAATGACTAAAATAATTACAACATTGTTATTTCAGTATTTTCAGTTGTTTCACAACCTACTGAGCAATAATGGTTTAAGATAAATGCATGGCATTCAGAGTGTATTATTTATTTATTTAAGATTTTATTTATTTATTTTAGAGAGATAGGAAGGGAGAAAGAGAAAGAGAAACATCAATGTGTGGTTGTCTTTCATGTATCCCCCACTGGGGACCTGGCCTGCAACTCAGGCTTGTGACCTGATTGGGAATTGAACCAGCAACACTTTGGTTCACAGGCCAGTGCTCAATCCACTGAGCCATAGCAGTAAGGGCCAGACTACATTTTTTAAAAGGCCAAAATGACCAGATTAACTCCTTGGAAGTTGGATTGTATTATCCATATACATGCTCTAATTAATTTTCTTTTAAATGTTAAACCTGGACATATAGTAGAAATGGAATAGATTCAAAGTGACATATTTGTAGGTTGTGCAACTAGAGAACACACACACACACACATATATATATTAGTTCTTTGAAAAATAAAGCACATTTATCTTCAGCAATGGCAAAGTGACTTTAAAATGAAACTGTGAAGATGCAGCCTTGTGTAAATGGATGTCAAAACTGAATAGAGTTGATTCTGGTGATTTATTGCATAAATGTCTGTCCCCTTTGCATGTAGAAAAAAAGAGAAAAATAATTATTTAAACGTGTACTTTATTGACTTTCTTTTCTACTCCTTCTTACTGGTTTCAAAACCTCTATAAAATATTAAGGGTAGGGAGAGCAAACATAGTTAGCTGATAAGAACTCTAGACAAAGCAGCCAAGGCAACAAACTAGCTCATTTTGTCCCTACCCATTCAAAGATTTCTTCCAGATAACAATGCCAATTAAAACGATATGTAAGTCAAAAGGGGTAAACTTATAGCTATACAATAAAAAAATATATATGGGGGTGCAATGTAGAGCATGGTGACTATAGTAAGGAGGGGTCCAACCTTTTGGTATCTTTGGGCCCCACTGGAAGAAGAGTTGCCTTGGGCCACACATTAAATGCATTGTGGCATGTAATCACAGAAAAAAATCTCATAATGTTTTAAGTAAATTTACAATTTTGTGTTGGGCAGCGTTCACAGCCATCCTGGTGTGAGTGCTGCCTGCGGGCCACAGGTCAGACACCCTGTGGTATTGCATATTTGAAAATTGCTGAGAGTAAATCTTAAAAATTCTTATGAGAAAAATTCTGTAACTATGTATGAAGATGAATGTTAATTAGACTTATGGTGGTGATCATTTTGCAATTTATAGAAATGTTGAACTTTTATGTTTTGCACCTGAAACATATAATGTTGTAAGTGCCTTATAGCTCAGTAAAAAAAAAGAAACACAATGCAAGTCACTGTTGACATATATTTACTCAATTTATTTTGTACACCTTTCTGCTTAGTATCAGTGGGAACAGCAAGTGATCAGCAGTACTTAAAAGCTGTCGTCAGTTCACAGAACCAAGTTATCTTTACATATATGTTATGTTTTTATATTCAGTCTATCATTCTTTGCTTATAATTTCTCCCAGTCTACATAAAGTAAATAAAAATATAGACTTGATGTTTGCATATGAAAGAGTAATTAGTATTGACTAAGGATGTGAGAGCCTATTTCATGATATTTCACATGGAAGAGACATTCAGGAAAATGTATGAGAAAAGTTGAACATCTTCAGGGAATGGGATTTGCTATATTGATGTGATTTGAACATACCATTCTCAGAGAAGTGAGAAACAAGAAATACAAGGTGAAGCTGGGAAGCTAGAATAAACCTGTTCCAACAAATCTAGAATGTTATGTCCATCTCTTTTATTTGACAGGTAATAGAAAGTAAGAGACAACTAAGCTATGTACAAAGGCTGACTCACCAGGTTTTCTTTTCATGCTCTTCACCCTTCCAATAGAAACAGCTAAGCCCACGACCTCTGTTCAGGCTGGATGTTGGGTGATTCCATTTTTGCAGAAATGAGCAAGCTGCTACCATACAACCCTGGTCATCCAACTACAGCAAATTTAAAGAGATGGGGATTTGTGGATGAAGTGGTTGAGGATAAAGGCTCCATTCAAACCTAAACAATGGTAATTCCTTAAATTAACCAGAATTTCTGTATCCACAAATTTGAATAGATAGTACATACCAGTACACTGAAATTTGCATCAGTCATAGAAGAGAAGACATTCAAGATATGTTGAAGCAAGGACAGGGATCAAATTAAAAGCGCAAGCTTTGGAAATTTGTAGATCTTTGCATTGCCCTGGACTCTTAAGTCATCACTAGAAATGACAAAATCAAGATGCATAAGAGTGTATATATTATGCTATCTTTGTATAAGAAATTGGGCAAAGTGCATTCATATTTTATTCACAAACACTATAAGAACACACAAATAATAAATAAAAATTCCTCTGGGAATCAGGAGATAAGGTAAAGTGGAACAACGTGAATGGGGGAAAGAAAATGAAGCTAAATTTAGTTTCACTAACTATAAGATATTTTTAAATCTAGAGTTTTATTTTTCATTGTACAAAACATTGTAAGATAGATTTTAAAGCTGGGAAATGTATCATGTCTTTGCTGTCTGAAATTCATTATTTCTTTGAGGGGAATTATTTACTGAGTCCTTATAAAATAATTAGGGATAGGTTTATGCCCTCATGTACTATAATCCCCTAACAGAGATTCAGCATTCTCCCTTTCCGATTACGTCAGTTTCTGTGATAAGTTAATCTGAGACAGTCAGTCTTGGAATTGCTGGATGGTTTCTGCTTTCCCTTCAAGTTTGCCTACAGCCTCAGAGCCTTTGTCCAGAAAGAGCCTTATGAAGGAAATATCACAGATAGTCATCTTAGGAGTTCAGCGAAAAGGACTATATCAGATATTCTTGGCAAATGATGCTGAAAGGAACAGACAGTTGAGTGCATGCTTCCCAGAGAACCCCGCCAGCATGGACAGCCTGTCACCTGGTGGATTGAGCTGGGGCTTTACGCTCAGGATTTCTAGGAAGCAGATGATGAGAATAAACACTGTTCTCGGAATACAACATAATTATAAAGTTTAAAGCAATAAAGAATGAGAGAACTTTGCAGAATCCTTTTGTTTTTTAAATTTTGTTTGTTTTTGCTTTTTTTTTAGAGCAGACTTTTTAAGAATAAGTTTAGACTTGTAGAAAAGTGGGAAAAAATTACAAGGGGGTGAGAATTGAATGTGGGAGGTGGGATGAGTCGGGCAGGGGCAAGCAATGGGGGAAGATGGGGACAACTGTAATTGAACAACAATAAAAAAATTTAAGAGAGAAAAAAATTTACAAAGGATGTCAGTGTATCCAATACCTAATTCTGTTATTATTAACATAATACATTGACGTGCCATATTTATCACCACCGATGAACCAATATTGACATATGATTAATATCTACATATTATACTTCATTTAAAAAGAAGAAAACTCACATGCCCCCCCAAATTTCCTTAAATATTCCATAATGTATTTTATGTGTTAAAGGATCCCATCCATAATGCCACATTTCATTTGGTCATTACATTTCCTTAGGCTCTTCTGCACTGAAACCATATCTTAGACTTCCGTTGTTTTTGTGATGACCTTAGCAGTTTTGAGGACTACTAGTCAGGTATTTTGTAAAATATACCTCAATTAGCTTTTGTTAATGTTTTTCTGATGATTAGGCTGAAATTATGGGCTCCTATAAGGAAGGTCACAAATGTAAGGGACCATTCTCTGCACATCATCTCAAAGTCTATATGATTTATATAACTCATTACAGTGGATGTTGACCTGGTCACATTCCCGAGGTAGCCTTTTTTAAATTCTACCAAACTAAAGTTGTACTGTTTCCCCCATCCTGTTACAGAACAGGGACCGGGGGTGGGGGAGGACGATATGCTATTACTGAAAGGACCCCCCTCCCAGGTTTGTTATGTCCGCCGCCTTAGGAAAGATGTCTCTCAATGCCAGAGATTTGTGAAAAGGAAAGGAAATGATTATTTAATGCTATAGAAACTTAAAGTAGTGACCTAATGTCTTCATCAAGATATCAAAGTCCTTTAGGATACCCACAGATGCCCACAGTGCTTCCTATCTCCCTCTGCCCTAAGTCAGGGTACTGTACTTGCAAGGAAGAGAAGCACACGTCCGGGATCCAGGCTCTTGACACCGTCAGCTGTGTCGTCGTCCAGGCAGGATCTCTAATTAATCCAAAGCCATGTGTCACCTTCTCATGGCCTACTGGCAAGAGTTCTTTCACCCTTCTTCCAGGCAAAGCCTCTCCTGCTTCCCAGGCCACGTGGCCATAGGGAGCACCCCAAAACCACATGGTCCTCTTCTACCAGAGCTGCAGGGGTCTGCACTCCAGCCAAACCATGTGGATCTCTCCTGCAAAGCTGTGTGTGTGGGGCAGTCACTATTCTGCCATAGCCATGTGTTTCTCCCCTAAGCTGCAGGGAGGGGGTCCTCACTCTACCAAAGCTGAGTGGCGGTTCTCTGCTAAAGCTACATGGTGATTCTCTCTACCCAAGCTGTGGGGGTCCCCACTCTGGCAAAACCACATAGCTCTCTCTCCAATGGCTGCAACCTCTCAGTTTAAATCCCCGCGCCAATCTTCCTCTGCAGTCCCATATCCGACTCCTCCCACAGTTGGCTACACTTGCCAGCACTCTGGTATCCTTCCAGCTTTACTGGGCTGCCATAGTGAGTCTGCGCAGGTGTGGCCCCATGGTGTGGAGCCAATCATCTCCACGCAGACACTGTAAACAGGGAGAGTTGCCTCCCAGTTAAGTCTTGGGTGGAAGTCACTCCCATCTCCCTAGCTCAAAGCTTGGCTGCAGCTATTTAACATATCTATGAAACCAGTTAAAGGTCATAGATATGTTAAATGACCATGCCAGAGGTTAGCTGCAAGGCTGTTGCTATGCAAAACAGCTCTCAATGGCCCTGCTCCATGTGTCCCTTCCCCCAACTCACACTTGTGGTGGCTGGGAGGACATCGTATATATCTTTCTAATATCTCCTGGACACCTTGAGTCCTGGACCCCATTCCAAATACCTATTTGGGGCCCCTCTCTCGGCTGCACCCTGTTACAATCCCATACTGCAATAGTCGGAAAGAAATTGTGATGTTCAGCCCATACTTAAGTGGTGGTGTTATGCTCCATTTTCTTAAAAGAGGATATCTATATAAATTGTTTTGAATTCTCTTATATGTGAGATTTTCTTATTCTCCATTTATTTATTTTTAAATATATTCTGTCTCTTATTATTACATTTACTGGGGGGATATTAGTTAATGAAATCAGAGAGATGTCAAGTGTACAAGCCTATAACACATCATCTATATATTCCATTGTGTATTTACTACACAAAGTCACATCTCGCTTTGTCATCATAGGTTTTACCCTTGACCCTCTACAACCTTCCTCCTTTACCTCTGTTAACCATCATACTGCTGTCTGTGCCTATGGGTTTGTTTGTTTGTTTGTTTGTCTTATTTGTTCATTTGTTTAAGTTTTATATCCAACATATGAGTGAAATTATATGATTCTTGGATTTTTCTTACTAATTTATTTAGCTGAACATGATATTTTCAAGATCCATTATATTGTTGCAAATGGCAATATTTCATCTTTTCTTATGGTTAACTAGTATTCCATTATATATACGTACCCCATCTTTTTTATCCAATCTTCTAACAAAGGACACTGGTTGCTTCCATGTCTTGGCCACCATGAATAATGTTGCAATGAACATAAGGTGCATATATCTTTGAAAATAAACGCTCTCGAATTTATCAGGTAGATACCCGGAGGAAGTCCTGCTGGGCCACATCATAACTCTACTCCCAATTTTTGAGGTAATTTCATAGTGTTTTCACAGTGGCTGCAGCACTTTGCCTTTCCCGCCAGCGGTCATCACAATCTCTCCAAGGCTTGTTATTTATTACTTGCGTTGTTCATGACAGCCATTCTAACAGTTACGAGGTGATAGCTCATTGTAATTTTGATTTGCATTTCCCTAATAACTAATGAACTGGAGCATCTTTTCATGTATCTGCTGGCCATTGTTATGTCTTTCGGGGATGACTATCTGTTCAGGTCCTCTGTCCAATTTTTAATTGGATTATTTTATTTCATAAGTTCTTTATCTTTTTTGGATATTTACTACTTGTAGAAGCTGTTGTTTGCAAATATCTTCTCCAATTTGGTGAGTTGCCCTTTTATTTTGCTGACTTTCTCTTGCTGTGCAGAAGCTTTTTCATTTAATATAGTACTATTCATTTAGTTTTGCTTCCCTTCACTTTGAGGTCAAATTTACAAAATCTTCTCCAAGTCCAAGGTTCGTAAATTTAACACCTATGTTTCCATCTATGTAATTTATTATTTCAAGTCTTATATTTAGGTATTTGATCCATTTTGAATTTATTTTTGTGTATGGTGACAAATAACAGTCTAATTTCATTCTTTTGCTTGTAACTTTTCAATTTTCCCTGCATCATTTCTTGGAAAGACTTTTTGTTTCTTCATTGTATGGTTTTGGCTACTGTGTTGAAGATTATTTGCCCATATACATATTTTAGGGCTCTCAGTTTTGTTCTGTTGGTCTCTATATTTGGTATTCTGCCAATACCATGTTCTTCAGGTTATTGTCTTTGTAGCGTAATTTAAAGTGAAGGAGTGTGCTACCTCTGGCTTTGTTTGTTTTTGTTTCTTTTCCTCAAGATTGGACTGGCTATTTGGAATCTTTTGTTATTCCATACAAATATAATAATTATTTTGTTCTAATTCTTTTAAAAAAGTGTCTTTGGGATTTTGGTGGGATTGCATTAAACTTATATATTGCTTTGGGTAGCATGGTCATTTTAACTATGTTAATTCTTCTAATCCATGAACATGGAATAACTTTCCATTTGTTGTGTTTTTCAATTTCTTTTAATTATGTCTTATAGCTAGCATTGTATAGGTCCTTCCCATCCTTTCCTAAATTTATTCCTAGTTATTTTATCTTTTTGTTGCAGTTGCAAAAGGAATTGCTTTTTTCACATTTTTCTAAAATTTCATTGTTAGCGTATAGGAATGTAATGGATTTTTGTACGTTGGTTTTTATTCTGCAACTATACTGTACTTGTTTATTATTTTTAATGTATTTTGGTGGAGCCTTTAGGTTTTCTTATATAAAGAATCATGTCATCTGCAAAATGACAATTTTACTTCTTCATTCCCAATTTGGATACCTTTATCTTGTATGAATTTGTGTTGAGAGGATTTTACTAAATAAAGTACATTGCTAATGTAGTCTCTTCTGCCTTTAGTTTTACAGTTATATTTATTTTCAAAGTCATATAGGTTAGCACTTCTTTCATATACAACTCATTCAGTGAGATTGTTATACATTTGTCATATGGTTAGATTATTTTGTCATAATCTCTGTCCCAGCATTTGTTCTTAGTTCTACTTTGAATATATTTATATATTAAGATACTCTTTTTATGCTGTAATATTCTATGATTTTGACAAATATATATAATATCATATATATATAATATCATACCAATTTGCTTGTTAATTTATTTGGTAATTGTTTGTCTTTTCCATAATATCAAGTAATTGAATTATACAAATTATATCATTTTTAGTTTGGCTTCTCTCACTTAGCAATATGCATTTCAAATTAATCCACATTGTGTGAATTAATAGTTCATTCATTTTTATCACTGAATAGTAGTTCATTGTAGGTATACACTACAGGTTAGCTCTCTACCTTTTGAAGGACATCTTGGTTACTTCTGATACGGGGTAACTATGAATAAGACTTTTATAAACATTGTTTGCATGCAGGTTTTTGTGTGAACATACATTTTCAAATCAGGTAGATAAATACCCTCGGCATATCATTGCTGAACTGTATAAGATTATACTCAGCTTTATAAGCAACTGCCAGTCTGTCTACCAAAGTGGCCGTACTACTCTAAAAGGTACGAACGATAAACAGGATTTCACGTTGTTCTGCATCCTTGACAACGATTGGTATTGTCAGCGTTTTGGATCGTAGCCATTCTAAGTGCCACCCAACTGCAGTTCGTTGTTGCTTTGATTTCACCTTATCACAAGTGATGTTGAGCTTTTTTCCCCACTCTTCCTATTTTACATTTGTATATCTTCTTTGGTGAGATGTTTGTATGTTATCCACTTTTTAACTGGGCCATTTATGTTTTAGTATTGAGTTGTAAGAGTACTTACCTAGCATTATCTTTTTATTTTTATGATTTCCATATCTCTACTTACATATCTCATCTAGCTTTGCGAACAGAACCTTTAACCTGTCAATCACACTCACTTTCACATTTTAAACCCCACAGCTGAAATTTCCAGCATTTGGACCACAGTTCAGTCTGGCTCTGGCAGGTGCTTTTTCTCTTCAGGCTTTTTTCCCATCATGCTTTGTAATTTTTCTGGTGAGAGTCAGACACATTGTATTAGCAACAAAACTGAGTTAGACAGGCTTTTAATATGAGAATGTATGCTAATGTGGATAAGAGTGGTGTTGTGTTTAATGTTTGTTGTAGCTATTGGACCCAAAATTTAAATTCCTCGAGTGTCCTTATATTTATCTCCCTTCTTGACTTAGGGATTTTTAAAGTACTTCTGCTTTGAGTGAGTCTGCATCTTCTGGCACTTTCTGCTATTACCATATGCCCTATTTTTATTCTGGAGCCCTGCAGTGCAGAGGTAGTGTGTGAAAGATGAGGTATATTCTATAAACTTCTGATTAAATCAGTGTTTTAGTGGGTTTGTGACTCAGGAGTTCCTCCACATGTGTTTCCCTTCTTCTACACATGTATCCTGTCTCACATAACCGTTCTCTACCGCCAGGGGTGTCCAAACTTTTGGCGTCTCTGGGCCACACATTAAATACACAAACACTAACAAAAACTGATGAACAAAAAAGAAAGTTTTAAGTAAATTTACGATTTTGTGTTGGGCCACATTCTTGGCCATCCTGGGCTGCAGCTGGCCTGCGGGCCGCGGTGGACACCCCTGCTACTGCCTCCCCCAGATGTCCTGTCCCTTGTGGACTATGCTTCCTCTACTTTCTCTCAAGTGAGAAAGGAGAGCTCTGTCTTTTGTTTTTAACACTAATGCATCTTTCGTCCTGATATTATTTTCTTTCAACATTACTGAAATTGCCTTGGTCCATCTTTTTTGTTTAAATATTATTTTGTTTATGTTGCAAGTAATATATATTTTATTGCATTCAGTGTCTACAATGGAGATGATAAAATATTTAGCTTCTGTAATCTCAAAATCCAAATCTAAACACCATCTCTCTTTTTCCTGTAAACCTTTGAGTTTTTTCTCTATGCATATTCAAAGATAAAATATTTTTATGAAATGTGGTAATATTATGCATATTGTTTTTTAAACTGCTTCTTTTAGGCAAGAGTATACTGAAAGAGTTTTATGGGTCTCTAAGCCTATATCTATATAAAAATTATAATTTAATAAAAATACATTTTATAGTTATAATACTATAATTAATAAACCACCACTTGTTAACCATTGTTTTTGGAACCATTTCACTCATACAAAGTATACTGCAATATGCATAAATGTATGCAAGTCTACTATTAACCTTTTCAGATGAATTCCTAAAGTGGTATCTTTGAGCCAAAGAACATGTTTAAGACTTTTTTAAAAACATCTAAAATGAAAGTTAAACACACTCTTTCATGGCTTTAACATAAACTGGCAATGCAATGTCTTAAAAGTTGAATTTTCTATCAATAATATATGGCAGTTATAGTTAAATATTTTATATCTTAAAAGAAGTTTATGTCTCCCATGGATGTGTTTTGTCAGAGAATGCTTATGGAAGTATAACCGCTGATTCTCTGCTCATGTTACGTGAGGGATTCCTCTTGGGGAGATCGTGTATATATTTACTAGAAGACAAATACTGGCACTTTGGTTCATATTGGGTCCCTTGGTCTGAGTCTGTGGATAAATGAACAGTTTTTTAAGTATCTAATTCTCATAAGACCACCTTCTTCTAGTTAGTGTCAACATGCTTGAGTTCCTACAGATGTGACAGATTTTATGTGTTATTTTAGACCATTTATTATTTACATTTGCCCTATACCTATGATAGGAGATGATGTTATAACAGAAACAGAAGAAATAATGGAAAGCCCCAGAGTCATATTTCCCTGATAATATGCTTTTTTATTAGGTCACTTTATTTTTTAAGTTAAAATCTCTTCTTAGAAAAAAGTTCAACATTTTTATTGCTTTTTTTCTTCTTGGAAATAATCTCCAAAAATTCTTACCAGTGCCTCTGAAATCAAATGTGAACTAAAGATGATATTTGTTTAGGCTTCAGCTAATTTAATAGAACATTTAATATTGCAGGCAAACAAATGCCTTTTTCACATACATCTAATAGGCAACTGGAGACAATTTAAGCAATTTGTGCACTTGCAATATATTATTGTTGGCTCCCTGTGTATTTTTTAAAACAATTTTCTATGAAATTGCTGTTATCTTTAAAATGTGAGATCATTTTGTACAATGCTCATTTTGAGAGAACTACTCTCCGTGCAAATATCATTCAGGCTAACTACACTAAAGGTGCCAACAGATTAACACCCTCAAATGTATGGCTTAGGGAATAAAGAGATGATTTCCTATATTCAGAGTACGATCTGATCATCATTCAGCTTAAGACATATTTCTAGCTGACTCATTTGGGTAATGCTACACTTTGACTCCAATGACCTCATAACATGTAAGTCTCACTTTATATATGGGGAATCCAACTGATAGCCAACTATTAAACTGTCTCACTGGTAGGCATCAACAGAATTCTAGACCAAACATATTTCACGTGACACTTCCCTATGGATCTATTCATCCATTAAAATCAATACTATCAAATACTTTAATGTTATTATTTCCTTAATAACAAACTATGCATTTTATCTTTTTTCCTCCTGGCACATGGGATCTTAACAATAATCTTGGATTTCAAGGCCTTACGTGGAATAGCCCCATCAGTGTTATTCACCCCGTGATTTTAGTAAACTATTTCTCCTAGTAATCAACAAATATAACTTCTTTCTTTTTTTCTTAACTAAAGAGACTCATTTCCTACATATTTCCAATAATATATCCACTCATCTATGAGGACATGTGCAAAAAACAATCTCATTTTTAAGAAGCAGAAACTTAGAAAAATTGTTAATACATTTAGTCTCAAAGTGTAAACTTTTCTATCACAAAAACACAAAAGAAAAGAAAAGTATGATAATAAGGAGGAAAAATAGAACATAAAAATACATAACTTTAACTTGTAAAATGTAAAACACAATACTGGAAATAAAAAAAAATACCCTGGCAGGGGCTAACCTTATAAATATTGCAGCAGAAAGTTGGTGAATAATTAGAAATATAAACTACCCAAGAAAAAATTATTGGAAAAAATAAACAGTTAACCAGTGAGCTATGAGGCAATACTGGCAACCTAATATAAGTACAATAGTAGTCTCAGAAGAAGAGCAGAAATAAGAAGGTAGAGCAATTATTTGAATGAACATGGGTAGAATATTTTTAAGTTTTCTTAAAATTTTAAACTAACAGATCTAGAGAAACTAATAAACACTAAAAATAAAAAAAAATAGAAAAACAAAAACAGAAAAACATACCACAATACATTATAAACAATCAGAAAGATAAATTACAAAAACAATCCCTCCAGTTACAAAGAAAGAAAAAAGGAAGAAAGAAGAAAGAGAGAAAGAAAGAAAGAAAGAAAGAAAGAAAGAAAAGCAAAGAAAAAAGAAAGAAACCTAAGAAGAAATTTAAACAAGAGGTGAAAGACTTATGCTCTAAAAACTATAAGATATTGAGGAAAGAAATTAAAGAAGATACACTAAATTAAAGGATATACTATGTTCATGGAATGGAAAGATTAATAGCATTAAAATGACCATACTACCTAAAACAATATACACATTCAATGCAGTCCCTATAAAATACTAGTGACATTCTTCTTAGAACTAGAACAAATAATCCTAAAATTGATATGGAACCACAAAATACCACAAATAGTTAAAGCAATCTTCAGAAAAATGAAAAAAGTTAAAGGTATCACACTCCCTGATTTCAATCTATTCTACAAAGCTATTGCAATCAAAACAGCATGGTACTTGCACAAAACAGACACACAGAGCAGTGGAACAGAACAGAGAGCCTAAAAATAAATCCTTGCTTATTTGGTCAGTGAATCTATGACAAAGGAAGCAAGAAAATGCAAAGGAGAAACATCAGTCTCTTCAACAAATGGTATATGAAAATTGGACAGATATATGCAAAAAATAAACAAAAGTGGACTGCTCTCTTACACCAGATACAAAAATAATATCAAAATGAAGTAAAGACTTAAGGTTAAGTCAGACCTGAAACGATAAAACTCTTAGAAGAAAACATATGGAGTAAACTATTTGAGATCAATCTGAGTAATATCTTTTTTGGATATATCCCCTCTAGTAAGAGAAACAAAAGTGAAAGTTAACAAATGAGATTGTAAACAAAAAACTTCCACACAACAAATTAACTATCAACAAAACAAAAAAAACAACCCCGCAAATGAGAGACTATATTCTCAAAGGACATGTCAGATAAAGGGTTGGTATCAAAAATAATACATAAGGAACTCATGAAATACAACTTAATAAAAAATCAGTTAGCAATCTGAACAAAATGAGCAGAAGATACGAAAAGACATTTCTCCAAAGAAGACATACAGGCGGTCAACAGACATATGAGATGTTCAACATTACTAATCTTCAGAAAAATGCAAATCAATATCACAATGAGATACCGACTCACACCATCAGAATGGTTATTATCAAAAAGCCAACAAACAATGTGTTGGGGAGGAAGAGGTAAAAAAGTAACCCTTGTACATTACTGGTGGGATGGTAAATTTGTGCAGCCACTATGAAAACAATATGGAGATGTCTCAAAAAACTAAAAATAAATCTACCATATGATCCAGCAATTCCACTTCTGGGTATTTATACAAAGAAAATCAAAACACTAATTGAGAAATATATATTTACCTTTTGGCTTATTGCAGCTTATTTACAGTAACCAAGATATGACAGCAACTTAGGTGTCCTTAGATGTATGGAGATACATAATGGAATGTTATACAGCAATTAAAAGAGCAAAATCTTGCTATTTGTTACAACATGGATGGACCTAGAGGACATTATGCTAACTGAAATAAGTCAGAGAAAGACAAGTATTGTTTTACTTATGTATGAAAATTAAAAACAAGCAAACAAAACAAAACATAGATTCATAGAAATAGAGATCAAAGGGATGTTTGTCAGAGGGGAAGGTTGTGTGGAGATGTGTCAA
Source organism: Anoura caudifer (assembly GCA_004027475.1). Classification (NCBI taxonomy): domain Eukaryota; kingdom Metazoa; phylum Chordata; class Mammalia; order Chiroptera; family Phyllostomidae; genus Anoura; species Anoura caudifer. The sequence goes on along the minus strand of PVKU01005660.1, from coordinate 9,541 downwards.
AGGTAAACAGGAATACAGTCAATAATATTGTGATAAGTTTGGACTGTGACAGATGATTACTCAAATTAGCAGGGTAATTGCATTGTAATCACAATCACATAAAATGTTGAATCACTGTATTGTATACCTCAAACTAATATATAATGCATTATTGCGTATTGACACTTAATTTTTTTAATTTAAAACTATCAAAAACCAAAAAATACTCTATATGATACCAAAATGACAAACATATATCATTATTCTTTTGTTCACATATACTCAAAAATTGTGCAACATCAAGAGTGAAGTGTAATATAAAATATAGACTTTGAATAATTATGATGTCAATGTAGCTTGGTCACTGCAAAAAATGTGCTAGGTGATGGGGGATGTTGATAATGGGAAAGGTTGTGCATATGTAGGGCAGGGACCGTATGGAAAAATCTCTGTATCTTGCTTACAATTTTGTTGTGAACCTAAAACTGTTCTAAAAAATAAAGTCTTTTTATTTATTCTTTTTTCTTGGAAAACTTTAAAAAATTGTTGTTCAATTACAGTCATCTCAATTTTTAACCAGTTACTCTCCCTGCCCTGCCAGCCCACCCCCTCCCCACTCCCACAGTCAGTCTCCACCCTGTTGTCTATGTCTTTGGGTCCTTTATACATGTTCCTTGAGTAGACCCTTCCCCTTCTTTCCTGTATCCTCCTAGCCCTTCCCCTCATTGTCAGTTTATTATTTCCATATCTCTGATTCTATCTTTCTTGTTTGCTTTTTAAAAGCTGGCAGTAAAAACTCACAGAGGGACAATGATAGTGCCATCAGACATTTTTCAGAAACAAAGTAAGTCCTAAGAATGCAAGTGGCATCTTTAAAATACTGTAATTTAATTTTAATTTTTAAAATTTGATTTAATTAAAAAATTAAACTTAATTTAAAATTCAATTTTAAATTAAAAAAATTAAAATGTAAAATATACCTAAATATAAATTTAACCTTAAAATCTTCAAGAAAACCCACAAAACATTGTGAGAAAATTAAATATGACCTAAATAAGCAGCTAGATGCACCATGCTCATGATGCAGAAGACTAAATAGAATCAGTATGTTTTTCTCCAAAAATGTATTGGCAGATTCACTAAATACTCAGTCAAAATATCTGCATACGTTTTTTGAAGGGAAGTATGTCAAAGAATTTTTGGACATATTTTTAAAACATGCTAAATGAAGTATCTCTATATATGTACTAGAATGATTAAAATATAAACATCATCAATGTCCAACATTCAGAAAGATATGATGCAACTTGGGCTTTTATACTTTACAGGTGAATAAAAAAGCAATATCACCAATTTGAAAAAAGTTTGGTTTTTTTTTAAATATTAGGCATACATTTGTCGTCTGACAAAGCAATTACATTCTTAACCATTTACTCAGAAAAATGAAAGTGCATGGACACAAAAAAGTTTACATGTAAGTGTTCAATGCAACTTTATCAATAATAACTACATATTAATCCATTGTGAATAGATAAACAAACCTTTGGTAGATCAGCAATAAAAAGTACTGAATTATTGATATTTGTTACAGCATACACAGGGAATCTCAATAACACTATGCTAAGTAAATTCAGATAATAAAATTCTGATACCTCTTGATGCCATTCATATGAAATTTTATAAAAGGCAAAATTATATTAATAGAAAGCAGATGGATAGTTGCCAAGGTCAAGTGAGTAGTAACTGTGGAGAAGCACATGGTAACTGTTTGGGGGTATGCAAAAGTTTTATGCCCTGATATGATATTTCACTTTCATGGTTGCATATATTTCTCAAAATTTACCTAATTATACACTCAAAATTGGAAAATTGTATTGTATATAATTTGACCTCAATATAAATACTCAAAACTAAAAATAGAAAAGATCTGAAAAGAAAGAAAAAACAAAAACAAACTTTTGCATTCTTTAGAGTCAGGCTTGTGTAATATTTACCAATATATTTTCTCAAAAATAGTTACTGGTTTGTTCTATTTGGCCCTAGACTTTCATATTATTGTAAGCAGATTTTTAAACAAATTTCATATCCTATCCTCTCTTCTCAATTGATTTCTTTCTCCCTAATTTTAATAATATCTTTCTTGTATGAACTTAGATCAGTCAGTAGGCTTGGGTGGGAAGGTTATGTCTCTATCTGATTGTTTAGACTAATTTTCCTTTTTCACCCGACAGACACAAAGATCTTTCAGAGAGCTGCTGCGTAACAGATTTCTTTCTGGAAGTTGAAACATAAAAGAGGCTGTTTTTTTTTTTTTTTTTCCAAAATGGCAAGGTGATATACCTACACAATATCCATTCATTTTAATTGCTGAAGTTTTATCATATATTAGGCCGGAGTATAACAAGAGTCACCTGTTATCCAGCTGCAACACAAGTGCCTTCTCTACTAGCCACCCTGTTGCTAAATAGATGTCACATATTTTGTTTCTCAGAGTAACAGCCTACTTTAGGTACCAATTTTAATAATAGATAGAGGAGTCCAAGCTATTTCAAAATGACAACTTCAACTAGTTTTGACAAAACAAAATGTTTATTTCAATTCATCTAACAGTTGCAGTTGAGAAATCCATATTGACAGCTTTTTAAGAACAAAGTTTCTTTTCATTTTATTTTTGCAGATAATCATGTACACTTCTATACTCCAGCTCAGGAGGAGGGAAAGACTGGAAAATGATTCACCCAGGGACTTAAGAGCCATACCTGGATGGTGTCCACAATACTTAAAATAATGTACCAGTGTTGAGAAATTATTCATGTGGACACACCCAATTTAAAGGGAGGTTGAGAAATGAAACCTAACATGTCAATAAAATTATAATGTATGTTTGAAACTGTTTCATTTTAATTTAAATTTTACCTTTCATAATTTAAAAGTCTAGCATATATTATACAAAAAAGAAGATTAAAAACTTTAGTTCTAAACAGCCATAAAAATAAAAATTATTTGATTATTTTATACATATATTAATTATATTTTTAAGACAATTCAAAGATTAAAATTTTCATTCACTTAGCTATCAGTAATGTGCCTTAAGATTGCATATTTCCAGCATGATTTCAATGGCTGTTAAAGACATTAATAATCCTGTTACTAATATTGTTAATATTATAATATTAATAATATAATAATGTGTTAAGACAATAATATTCTATTATTTAACAATTTTAATATGTTTACATTTTTTCACTCATAAGTTTTATGCATAACATTTGCATATACATAGTTGCTCATCTTTTACTACATATAATTTTGTATTCTATATATATTATAGAATATGTAAATTATATGCAATACATTTAATCTTTATATTATATACTGATGTAATATACCATATAATAATATATGACATGATATAAACCTGTATTATATAAGCATATATTAATATATACTATATAAGTGAAATATACAATACATTCATGCAATATATAAAATTCAATCATATCTAGTGTTATGTCCTTGATTATATACATATATGCAATAGTATGTTAGTATATATAGTAGATCATTGATATAATGTATATCTTATAGGTATATAATGTTTGTATACATTTATATGTGTGTAATATATAGATAGATATAGAAAGACAGATATATAGAGATAGAGATACTTATATTTATCCTCTAGGAGGTTTCATTTTATTCTTAAAATACAGAGTAGGCCAAAAGTGGATTTATAGTTGTTTGCATGAAAAAAACAAAAATAAACAATAACACAAGAATAAATTGTATCATGTACTCACTCTGTAAACCTGCTTTTGACCCACCCTGTATTATAAAGATTAATGTAGAAAAACTCCTAAGTTCATTTTATAAGATGAGCATTATTCTAAATCCAAAAATAAATAAAGACACTGCAAAGAAAGAAAACTATAGGCAAATATTCCTGCTGAACATAGATGCTAAAATCCTCACAAAATATTAGAAAACTGGATCCATCAATACACTGAAAAGATCATACACCATGATGAAATGGGTTTTATTCTGGTGATGCAACATTGGTATAATATCTGCAAATCAATAAACATGATACACCACATAAAAAATGAAGGTTAAAAATTACATGATTATATCATTAGATACAGAAAAAGCATTTGATAAAATCCAGCATCCACTTATGATAAAAACTCTTGGCAAAGTAGGAATACAGGGCATATACCAAAATGCAATAAAAGCTATATATTAAAAAATCCTCAGCCAGCATCATACTCAATGGACAAAAACTAAAATAAGAACCAAAACAAGACAGGTATGTCTGTTCTCACCACTCTTATTTAAAGAGTATTGGAATTCCTAGCCACAACAGACAGGAAGAGATAAAAGGCATCCAAATTGGAAAGGAAGAAGCAAGACTATCATTATTCACAGATGACATGATATTGTTCATAGGAAAGGCTAAACACTCTACCAAAAAGCTACTACAGCTCATAATGAACTCAGCCAAGTAGCAGAATACAAAATTAATATTCAGAAATTGGTGGCATTTCTATACACCAATAATGAATTATCAGAAAGGGAAACTAAGGAAATAATAACATTTACCATTGCAAAAAAATAATTAAAGTACCTAGGAATAAATTTAACCAAGGAAATAAGAGACCTGTACTTGAAAAACAATAGGACATTGAAGAAAGAAATTGTAGAAGATACAAATATTTGGAAGCATATACTGTGTTCATGGATTGGAAGAATCATCATCATTAAAATGTCCATACCGCACAAAGCAATCTATAGATTCAGTGCAATCCCTATTAAAAAACCAATGGCATATTTCACAGAACTAAGACAAATATTCCAAAAATTTTATAAAACCAAGAGAGACCCCAAATACACTCATTAATCTTGAGAAAATAGAACCAAGTGGGAAGGAATACAAGGCCATTTTAATCAAAAGAGCCTGGTACTGGCAGAACAGGTATATAGATCAATAGGACAGAACAGAGAGCACAGAAATCAATCCATGCCATAGGGTCAATTCATATTTGACAAAGGAAGCAAGAGCATATGTAGAGTAAAAAGAGTCTCTTTAATAACTGATGTTCCTAAAATTGGACAGGTACGTGCAACAAAATGAAACTAGACCAATAACTTACACCATACACAAAAATAAACTCAAAATGGATAAAAGACTTAAATGTAAACTGTGGAACCATAAATATTCCAGAAGAAAACATAGGTCGTAAAATCTCAGATATCTCTTACTGCAATATTTTTGCTGATAGATCTCCTTAGGCAAGGGAAACAAAGAAAAAAATAAACAAATGGGACTGTATCAAAGTAAAAAGCTTCTGCACAGCAAAAGAAACCATCAACAAAATGAAAAGGAACCCACTGAGTGCTGGAACATACTCTTCAATGCATCTGAAAAGAATTAATTTCCAAAATATATAAAGAACTTACGCAATTCAACACCAGGAAGACAAAAGTCCAAATAAAAAAATGGGCAAAGGACCTGAATAGACACTTCTTCAGAGGACATAGTGGGAACGCAGACTTGTGTAGCTGCTCAGGAAAACAGTATAGAGTTTTGTCAAAAAATTTAAAATGAAACTGCCTTTCAACTGAGCTATCCCACTTCTGGGAAAACATCCCAAGAATACCGAAACATCAATCCAAAAGAAAATTCGAGTATATGCACACTAGATCTGGAGACAGCCTACATGCCCATGAGCAGATGAATGGATAAAAAAAAGCTGTGGTACATTTGTACAACTGAATACTACAGAGCTGTAAAAAAGCAGAGATTCTTACCTTTGTTTGCAACAGCATGGATGGGCCTAGAGATTATTATGCTAAGTGAAATAAGCTAGTTAGAGAAATACAAATACCTTACGATCTATTCATATGTAGAAACTATTGAACAAAATAAACTAATGAACAAATTAGAAATAGAGGCATGGACACATGCAACAAACTGACAGGTGTCAGAGGGGAGGGAGGAAGGGGGGACTGGATAAAAGAAGGTGAGGGTATTAGACAAAGAACATACTCATATATGTATAACCCATGGTCACAGACAACAGTGTGTTGATGGCTAGAGGGAGTGGGGGGCAGGGGCTGGGTGGAGGCGGGCAAAGGGAGGGGGAAGGGGACATCTGTAATAGAGTCAACAATAAAAATGAAGAAAATAAAAAACTCATAGACAGACACAGACAACACTACAGTGGTTACCAGAAGGAAAGGGAGGTGGGGGGCGGAATATAGTAAAGGGTAAAGGGTGTAAATATATGGTGATGGAAGGTGATTTAATTTTGGCTGATAAATATACAACGAAATATACAGAAGCTATATTATAAAATCATACACTTCAAACTGACATAGTTTTATTAACCAATGTAATCACAATATATTTTTTAAAAATTAAATTTTTGGAGTAAAAAAAGACTCATGAAATGGTGTCTAGAAAAATGTGCACTCCTTACTAAAAAATGTCATAAAAGATTATTTTTAAAAAATTATACAGTGCCTTCTAATTCAATGAAACCAATTCATGATTTTCTTTTAAAGAACATTAAAAGTCATCAGAAGGTGGACTAGATCTATAACATCACTAAATTTTCTATGCTGGTGAAAATGGTTTGCTTATCATATAATGCAACATGCATGTAACATTTTAATTCATGTGCAATAAAATAAATCAGAGTACTAACTGCTGAAATGTACGCAAATCTAAAACCAGGGTGCAGTCAGAAATCTTAATGCAAAAGATAATGCTATTAACTCATATTTCTTCCCCTATTTTTTGTGAGAAATGTCAGATTTTACTTGCAATTTTCATCAGTAAACTGTGTCAAAATGTATATATTTTACAAATGTATATATGAAATTAAAATGTATATATTTGATAAAAAAAGAATATAAAATATTGTGTCACCACAGGGATCACTATTTCTGCCTTTATAAAACCACACCTACATCACGTCCACATTTCTCTCCTACTCTGGCAATAGCTAACATGTTCACCATTCTATAATTTTTATCATTCCCAAAGTTTTATGTAAATGCATTCATATATGTAACCTTTACTATACTTCAGCTTTTTGCTCAGCATAGTCCCTGATTACACACCCAAGTTATTGCATATATCAATAATTCATACTTTTTATTGCTAAATACTATTCTATGGTATAAATATATTGTGGTTTGTTTAATCATTTACCAATTTAAGGATAAATGGGTTGTTTCCCATTTTTGACTATCACAAATAAATATGCTATGAACACTTGCTTACACTGTTTTGTGTGAACATACAGTTTTTAGTTATTTGTGATAAAAATTGAAAAGCACAGTTGCTGGGTATACAGTAAGAACATACTTACTTTTCTAAGAATTAGCCCAAATTTTCTACGAAAAGGCTGCACCATTTTACATTCCTACACATAATTAATAAGAGATTTATTTTCTCTACATCCTTGCCAACATTTAATGTTTTCACTATTTTTTAATTTTAGCTATTCTGATAATTGTGTAGTAAAATCTTAGTTATTTTAAATTTCTTTCCCTTATGAATAATAATGTTGAAAATTCTTTCATGTGCCAATTTGTTATCTGTATTTTGTTGGTGAAATTTCTCTTTGGTTTTCTGCTTATATTTTAAGTGGATTGACAGAACTGTTCAGGATCTTGACTATAGATACATGAAGATATACCGGTGATAAAATTGTATAGAATTAAAGAATTACACCCAGAAGTACTAGTAAAATGGGAATCAATAAGGTCACTAGATTGTATTATTGTCTGTATCCTATTTTCAATATTACATAGTTTGCTAAATATTTCCACTGGGAAGAGGCTGAAAAATTGTACACTGATATATTTCCATTATGTCTAACAACAGCATGTGAATTTACAGGCACCTCAATAACATTTCAATTGGAAGCAGCATATTGCTCTTCCATGCCACATAGAGTTTAATATCTCAAGAATGAGATCCGAGAAATGCTTTCACTGCTTTAATTTACAAGTTCTCTTTACACGATACAAACTAAAATATGCCCATAAGATACTCAAATATCCCTCCACACCAATGTGTCTAAAGCAACCTGGCAACTTAGAATTCAAAATCACTTTTTGTTTCACTTGTCTTTTCTCCTGCACTTACTGGTATATGCAGGGGAATAAGATCAGTGAAATAAAAATTTGACATGATTGTTTAGAAATCAAGTGATTAATTTTGCCTCACATATTTAGTAGAAAGCCAAAGACTAAAGGTTTTAATCTATGGTTTTATCTTGACCTGGTTCTCCTACATGACAGACAAAGTATGCGTGAGCACACCAGGAGGCCGATATCTGTTTATTCTGATTCAGCATGCATACACTTAAATTAGAATAAAAAGTTATGTAAATTATGGAAATAACACTAGAAAAGCAATTTAAAGCCAGAGGAGACTGGCAAATATCCATGCACTGATGTCAAAGATGCAAAAAGTACCTTGGAATAAAGGGGTGCAGAGCATCAGTGACTTCCCTGGTTCTTTCTCTGAAATGTTAGGAATTGACCACAGATTTCAAGCTGTTGGAAAGTGAATGAGTGGCCAGGAAACAGCAGAATATGCTGAGTATATTTTACTTCTGTAGACCAATTGTGACAAACTCTTCCAAAGAGACTAGGGGATTTCTGGAAAACTATAATTAATGCATTTAAATGTTTCCTTCCCTTCAAGAATGGCAATGTTAAGAATGAATAAAAACAAAACAAAATAAAATAATATGACCACAAGCAAGATAAATATTTCCATGGACCAGAATATGAATGTAGCAAGAAAGGGTCAAAGCTGTGCCTTCTGGGATGTAAGAGTGAACACATAGGGAGAGATTCTGGAGTGTGAGTCCCTGTATAAAAGTGTCAAAAACACTTTAGGCATTGTTGTGAATCAAAGTCTGGCTCACCTTGTGAAACCAGAGGCTGGCAGTGTACACCTATTAACAGTGTCCAACTGTCTAAGATTTGCATACAACACCTTGCTTTGGCTGGCTGGAGAAAATAAACACAACCAACAAAAATCACATGGGCCAAGCTGGAACTAAGCGAGTCCCAATATCAGCTGGTGCCTCAGAAAGTCACTTGAAGACAACCATAAATCCAAAATTTGGATTGTGCGATCATCGAAAGGTACTTCCTACTAACCTCTTTAAGGATAACCTTGAATGAAAATTTCCAAGTAAATGGTGGAAAATTCACTAAAAATGATAGTCAACATTTAAAAAAATAATGACCTAAATTTATTCTCAGCAAAAATGTAAACCTAAATTGTTATATTAAAATACATATTTTTAAATTACTTAATCGGATAATTGTAGTACTGACATCATAATAACATGATTGGGGAGAAAGATATTATATGCACAAGTAATAAGATCTAAATTACCAATACCTACATATGAAAGAAAATAAACATAAAAAGAACAAATGAGTTATATTGGAATTTATAAGTATAGTCATGAGAATAATAGGTGTGTGGACTGGATATGAATGAAGTCAGAATTTGTAAACAGAAAGGCAC